>CM022079.1:9370747-9540747 GCA_011114355.1 Carex littledalei
AGCATTTATAATGCACATGGCAAAGAACTTCGAAATTGCAATGGCGCACAATTCGGAGGGATTATCACCACATGATGGAGGTGACTTTTTTTATTAAATAAAAGGGTGAGTCGTAGCTCAGTAAAAAAAATTTCTTCTTGTCAGACAGTAAAGCTTTGTTCTCAAGGATGATGTAGTACCACTACGGCTAATTATAATATTTTTTTTAAATTGTTTTAATTTTTTAATTTGTTTAATTTTCTATGATAGTCTTTTTTCTATCCTTGATTTTCCAGTAAGAAATTATATTTTGCATGTCTCAGAATATATTTTGCAGTCTGTCAAGGAGATATCACACAATCAGACATGTATTATATCTAGTACAATGGAAAAGGCACAGACTTGTGGAACCCACCTGTCCTTCCGAAGGAAACGGGCAACCAGTTTAACATTATTTACTTTCTTCTGATCTGATCTCTGAACAGATGATAAAGACACGAGCTCAGTTGATTTGGAAATGGTGGAGCGGGAGCCCATCCCGTCTGATCAGAGAGTACTAAGCCCTCAGATGAAGGCACTTGGGGATTTCGAATTCAGGAGGGCATTTCTGATCTTGAGTTACCTGGGGAGGTTGATTTGTTTTCCTTTTTTGTATGTTTGCTCTTTTTTATTACTTCTGTAAGTGAGGTATTGGAATTGCGGTATCTGTTTTGCTATGGTTTTTGAGTTTAAATTGGCTAAATCTTTTCAATTTTTTTAATTGTGTCTATGGTTCTGTACTGATGCTTGTATAAGGGTCCAGTGTCCATCCTGGCAGTCCAGTACCAGCAGCTGTGAGGTACAAACACTGGCAGTGATATAGTCACACACTGATTCAGGCAAGGTTCTGTGCCTTAAAAATTCAATAGTTGGTTGAGATATGAGTTCTAGTTGCTGGCCTTGCCTGTTTTAGTTACTGAATTATTGAAGATATTCCATAAGAGGAGACCCTTTTGGTTTGCTATGCTGATTGATTAGTCTGAATTTTTTTTTATATTTATTTCTCAATGATGATGAATTTAGGGCTAAATTGGAGGAGACAGTTTCAATGGAATTGTTAGGAGATCTTACTTGCATGTCGATGGAAGCATTCGAGATTCGTATATGGAACGAATTTGGGATAAAGAATATTAAGCCATCTGACAGAAGACAGGTTATGGTCTTTGCCCTTTCTGCTTACACGGACTTTGAAGTTTGAACGCAATCTGTATGGCACCTATAGACCAGAAATAAATTTTACACTACATGTTCCATGAAGACCCATCTACTTTTTCTTTTTGCATTACTTTGCTGTTTGATGTGGAGTTGAGTTTTATTAAGATTACATCAAAGAACTAATTTATTGTCTTTATGTACAGATTTTGGACTGGGACATGGGCAAAACACATGTCTACCACTGCCATGTTGATCTTCAAGGAGAAGTTACATTCAAGGTTCTTTAAACTACTTTAGAAATATACTTATATTATTGTTAAGGACAACGTAACAAGGAATTCTAAAATTAGATGCTGATATATGTTTCTTTTTAATTTCTGTGTCCAACATTAGTGTTTCAACTTTTACATAATTGTTGATTTTCTGTTATACAGGGTCCTTTCCTTGAGTCAACAAAGACTCACCTACAACGTGTTCTTGGTGATGAAAATATTCTTCAAGTGAAATTTGAAGATTTTAGCCAGGAGAAGAAAGCTCACTTTGACTTTGATAATTATTATTGCAATGTGTACCAAAGAGTTGCAGAACAGGGAATTGAACTCGGCCTGCGACAGTATCAGTTTTTGAGTATGTTATCATATGCACTTATTGCACTGATTACTGGTCCATGTACTGACTTGAGATGGTTTTATTATCATATTGGCTGGGTTTTAAAGTTTATATTTTGTCTCTATTGTGATTTCTGGATTTTAGTCTGCACCGTTTTTTGATAAATATTAAGTATGCATGGACTGGTGTTCTATAGTCACTGGTACCTGATTGGTACCAAATGGAAACTTGATCACTGATCCAGGATAACCTTAGAAAAAAAAGAAAGGGAGGGCCCTCCAATTCTTGCATCCACTGGTATCAACTGGAATACTTTCTTGTCACTGGTACCTGATCTGTAGTAATATTTGGTCTTTTCTTTTCTGTATGCACCATTTGTCTGTGCAGTGTACAAAGATGGTGGAAAGGAGGAGAAGAAGAAAAGCGGTACCAAGTCATCTGTCAAATGCTACTTTGTGTGTACTTCGTCAGGCTGGGACAGGGACCGGAATAATTATTTTCACTATGGCAAGACCATCAACCAAATACGCCTTAGTTTTATGCATATACATACTGTCCCCAGCTTAGCAAAATACATCTCTAGGTAGTAGTTAATTCTTATTTTTTTTGGCACTCGTATATAAATTGTCCTGACTGGAGATTTATTTGTATTTGACATCGTCAGTTTCTGTAAGAATGAATTATCAAGGACTTCTTATCAATGGAATTGTATGTATGATTACAAATCATAAACATGCAGGCTTTCTTTAATTTTGTCCAAGACACTCAAGCTCGACATTGATTTATCTGATCTTGAGTTGAAGGTAGAAACTATTACAGATACCCACTGTAAGGTAAAGCTTGTGATTTTTTTTTCTTTTGCATAATTTTATAAGTCCCTGTACTAAACATCAAATTTTATGGAAGTAGCTCAACTAACCATTATAATCAAAAGATATAATTCATTTTGTGGTCTTGACTTTTAAGAGATACAAATGAACTTGCACCTTTTCAAGAACTTTTTTACTTTTAAAAGGTTCAGATGATGCAAAAGATTCTTTGCTACCAGCCCTATAAAAGGAAACCAGGAAATATATTATTAATAAGTAAAATTTTACCTGATTTAGGTGTAATTTTTGTAGGATGGAAGCACTGAATTGAAAGGCATCCATACAGATGGAACTGGTTTTATTTCTGAAGACCTTGCTCTGCAATGCCCCATTTATGTGTCTAATAGGAACATTCAGGTATATTATATTTTTCTTTTGCATTGGCATTATATGAAATTTTTTTAGGCTATTTAGGAGCTTTTGGAGCAGACAAATTAACGCTAGAAATTATAATGGTAGACAGTACCATGCTGACATGTACCACAATTTTTATGTTTATCATAGTTAAACCATGAAAATACTTCATGTATCCTTTACCATCTCATTTCAATTTATTTTTTCTAATTTCTTCAGGCTGGGAGAAAAGACAAAAGATTGGGTGCAAAAAAACGAAAGATTTATAATAATGATGGACCGGTATACAATAATTCATTACTTTATTTATAAAAGTTAAGTGGTATCTGTATTTTCTGTATAACTGAAATTTCTCTTGTTCACCTTGGTTTTCTAAACTAGCCTCTTCTGATGCAAGTTCGGCTGTTCTACAATGGATTGTGTGCCAAGGGAACACTTCTTGTCAACAGGCAGGTAAGTTCAGTTTTTCTCTATTGTATTGAATGATATTTCCGGATTTTTCATGCTGGAATGTTAGTGGTTGGACTTTTTTTTTGTTTGCAAGAACCTAGCTATTATGGATTTACCAGTCAGTATTACAATTTGTTTTTCTTTCTGGGATTAGTTCCTTGTATTTGTGTAGTGATATCCTTCTTGAATATGTTATGTATTTATTAGAGTGATTTTTGTGATAACAATTGTTAGTGCTTAAATGAGACAATTTACTTCCATCATTGGCTTTTGACAATAAACCACATGAGACCTAGAGAAGAAGAACACATGTTTTTGTTGACACATTAATGGTATAAGCATCACAGAACCACTAGATTAGTGTGGACCATATAGTACCTTGTACTTAATTTTGGATATTGCATTGCCATTATAAAGGTACTGCTGTTATATTAAAGTGGAGGCTATCCTTGACGATATCTTTTGTTTACATGTTCATTTATCTTATGTGTCATATAGCTGCCAAAGAAAACCATTCAAATTCGCCCTTCCATGATCAAAGTGAAGACAGATCCTTCAAAGTTGGGTACTGTTCAACCTTTTAACTCTTTGGAAGTCGTCAGCACTAGGTACTGAATAAGAACAATGGACTAAGTAATTATATTTTGTCTTAATTTTACAATTTTCATTTGCAAAACTGCCTGTCATTCATTTACGTACCATATTTTGCTAAAGAAAACCATTTGCAATTGTACTATTTCAGCATGTGTCCAAAGAAAGTACACCTGTCAAGATACTTGATTTCACTTCTTCACTTTGGAGGGGTTCCAGCAGAGTTCTTCTTGGGTCTCCTATCAACTGCACTTGCAGAAGCCAAGTGTTGCCGTTATGACAGAGGTACTGCTTTAAAAGGTAAGTCCAGTTCCATTTAGTCAATTATGCAATTAAGCCCCCTTCACCCAAATGTAATGAATCACACAATTGATCTAAACTTAACTATAGTATTGATCAGAACTTGATCTGTAAAATCCAGCTTGAACTGTCTTTTTGATAAAACAGAAACTTTTTTTTTTTTTGATTAGTGGAAATTTTCCACTAACGAATATATTGATGCTAAATTTTTTTTTTACAATGGTCATTACCTGCTCGAAGGAACGAGTAATTATGACTCTTAAAGGTCTAAAAAAAGAGAAAAAATAGTTTTAACCTAACCTAATCTAAGCTATCAGTTATTACAGGATAAAACAGAAATTAACATGAACAACCCCATCCACTGAATATTCTAGCAGAAAAAAACTATACATATAGGAAAAATAGACACACACACACAAACACATACACGCACTATTTTACTTGGTGAATCTTTTTCGTAACCATTTGTTAAACAAATGGCAGTTGCATTGAACAATGAGGGCATAGACAATGACCATCTGATAGCGAGGATGATCATGTCAGGGATGCCTCTTGACGAGCCTTTTTTGCAGTACCGACTAGGCTTCATGATGGGGGAAGAAAGAAAAGGTCTCCAGGCAGGAAAAATTCCAATCAGTGACTCTTACTATCTCATGGGGACCACAGACCCCACTGAGGAACTCCGCGCCAACCAAGTTTGCATAATACTGTATGTACCTTCTGTTCCTGATTTGGAAAAAATACCCACACTTGTGTACCCTAATTTGTGTACATTTGGAAGGTATCTCGATAACTTAAGTTGAGAATATCCGACATTCAGAAAAAAGAAGTTGGCTTGTTTGCCCTTAACCACAAACCATAAACCCTTACAATGCTCAATATAGAACACTATTAAAGATTAAGCAACATCTGAAATATGTAGGGACAAGGGGCAGGTATCTGGCGATGTATTAGTGTACAAGCACCCGGGGCTGCATCCTGGCGACATACACCTACTTCAAGCTACCTTTGTAAAAGGTCTGGAGAAATTTGTCGGAGACTCAAAATATGCCATTTTCTTTCCAGCTGTTGGAGCCAGATCACTGGCTGATGAAATGGCTAACAGTGATTTTGATGGGGATATCTACTGGGTATCTCAACATCCAGAGGTAAGTTTGGCTTCTTTAATGATGGGAACTCAAAGTGCATTGTCAGGCTACAAATGAAGTAAGAAAACAAATAGTAAAAGATTGGAAGCCTAGCTAGGAAATCTAAGGAAATAGAGATGCTACAGAAATACATAACTGTTGTAGTTTTCTGATGGATCATTTTGTTCAGTTGTTAAAGAATTTCAAACCTTCTCCACCATGGCTGGCACTGGAAGAAGATTCATCAAAGAAAGGTGCAGAGAACATAAGTCTTGCTAACATGAATAGCCATGAACTTGAAAAATTTCTGTTTCGCAGTTTTCTGAACAATAGATTTAAACCAAGGTAAGCTTCATACACAGCCCTCTCTTCATTGCTAATTTGAAGTGAAGGTGATTTCATTTCTTTGTTCAATCTGAGCAACTTAGTTATAAAAAGAGTTATGTGATGCTCTGGTTGGAGTTGGAGTTTCCGTTCTTTCTTTTTTTGCAGACGTGAAACAACTAACCTGCAGTGATCATTCAGTTAATTGTACCTTACCTAAAAAAAACAATTACATTCAATTATACTTGCCTAAAAAAATAATAAAAATCACATTCAATTGCACAATGGTCCCACTATAGCCCTAATTTGGCATCTGGAGATTGACCATATAAACGAGCAAAAAAGAAAGAAACTAGCATAAAATTTAGTCAAATGGTACGGTGTATCAATACTTGTCCCAACCCATGAAAGCATGTATACTAATGTTCATTCTTGATTCTCATCTTATAGTTACACTGTTGGCTTGGCTGCTGAATGTTGGTTGGTGTACATGGACCGCTTATTAACACCTGGTGTAGGGAAAGAAGAAGTTTGGTCAAAAATAGAGAAATTGATTAATATATTCTATGACGCCCTTGATGCTCCGAAAACTGGAAAGAAGGTTTGTCTCTTTATGTGGGTAATTTTATGTAATGCACTGGGCAGTAGGAGTCAGTAAGGCTGCCTGAGCAGTATTATGTTAATATACAAATTCATATGGCATTGTCGGTTCTTAGTTGGTAAATAACGCTGAGTCTGGTTTCAACAGGATCCACCCAGCCTATTTAAGAATTCAATAAAATTCAGAAATAGAGTTGGAGCATAACGATCCAAGTGGTATGGACCTACTTGACTTGAACCCAAATAACCCAAAAGGAACTAGACCTGATTTGACTTAACCAGTACAATTTGGCACCTGAACTGCTAGGATCAACCTGTAATTAATATATACCAAGAGTGCTAGAGCTTTCATGCGAAAGATGTGGCTGCTATTGGCAACAGATATAGATTTGGGTTTGATTTTTCATTGCACAGGTTGAGGTTGGGAAAGATTTGAAGGTGGTCAAATATCCCCATTTCATGGAAAAGAAGGTTGATAAGAAAGATTTTGAGTATCACTCTACATCTATACTCGGTTTGATATATGATAAGGTGCAGTCGTTCAAAGCCGAAAAACTCCAATTGACTGGTAATCATTTGCTCTAGTTTCCAAATTTCACAAAAGATAAGCAAATAAAGGAGAATTGTGCTTTACTTGTTGGTTGGTATGTGCTTGATTTTGTTCTACAAGACTTAAAGGTATTTGATAACATTTTAGAAACTTCCTTCATTTTTTTTATGGTTGGCAAAAAGCCAACTGATATATTAACCAAAGTAAAGTTTTAATTACAAAGCCTAACTCTATTTACATCACATAAATCGCAAGCTTATAACACAAGTCTAGCTAATAAATAATACAGCAAGCAATGAAGCATAAGCTCCCGCTTGGTCGACTCCTCCAACACCCCATGTATCGTTAAATATGGCGCAGCCACTACATGATATCATTTGTCGTGTCATCTATTAATAAACTCTATTTAGAATTAAACTTCTATGATGGGGTCAAAATAATACTTTTCATCTTTCCAGGGTTGCAAGTGATATGTCCAGTACTACTAGAGAAAAGAAACATTTGACCCAACATAGTATAAAAAACATCTTTTCAGCACCAGTTTTCGTCTTTTCTATCTATTTTTTTTAATAAAACAGAGGTCTAGCTTCTGTTTGATTGAAGAATGAAGTGTTACATAAGTCATGTTACAGATCATTGCTAAAATAAAAGAAAGTAAAATACGAAAAAGGATGCCTGAGATAGGCTCTCCTTTTATCAATCTAGCAAAACATAAAGTAAAGAAAGAAAATGAAATATAATGAAAATGTCTGAGCGATGGTTCCTCCTTCAGCTGTTTACCCCTGTTGTTGCACCCGAGCTGTATTTCCATTGATCTTTGATTTGAATCATAAGCTCCTCCAGCCCACTTTCAACATTTCTGAAAGTTCTCACTCATCTCTCCCTCCATTTGATGAAGTTTGTGATGAGGAACAGTGATATTTCTCGCTTTGTGAATTTTGAGTTAATCAGTCGGTGCTCAGCTTGTTGATAGTCCGGTGTTCGTATCTGGTATGCTGTTCTCATCCGTGTGTATATTTGTGGCGGGACCTCACATTGAGAGAATAGATTAACAGTTTCATTGGTCGTCTTTTCTATCTTAAAGATAACATTTTGGAAAATAGTCTCATGCGTTACTATTTTCCTCTGTATGAATGAGGGAAAATAAGTTCGGGGTACTTTCCCTTTTTCTTTTTAGAGTAAGCTGCAATGCTTAGCAAAGCACCAATCCTCTTGTCCTTGGACTCCAAATTTTATAATTTTTGTGGAGTGAGGCAATGGTAATATGCATATTATGGATCAACCCGTCTATGGATCCATATCTCTATATTTAAAGTTCAAATAGTATATCCAAACTATGAAACATGATCTTCTTATGAAAATGTACTTTGGGGCCAAATTTTACATTTTTTAGAATTTTTTTACTATATTTTTAGATAGCTAAAAAATTAATTACTTGATCTAAAAATTTTGGACCATATTAAAGCAGTGATTTTCTTATCTTTTAGATTATTTTTACTGTCTTTCTAGATAGCAAGAAAACCATTGCTATTTGATGGTATATTTAAAAGCAATGGTTTATGCTCTATTCCAAAGATATAGAAATATCTAGAAAATATATGACTTCATTTTTTGCAAGACTTCAATGTGTAGATGACCATTGAGCTTGGATTGAGATTTTGAGTCACAACACAAAAGGATTGGTGCTTTGCAAAATACTGTAGCTAGCCCACCTTTCTTTGAGGAAATTCAGATATGTGGAGATATCTGAGTTTCCAATTTTTATACAGGTGTATTTGTAAGTTTTAAAGAGTTTTCCATGTATGTAATACAACAATTTTGAATGATGTTTTTGTTTCAGATATTTGGATGCTTCGGTGTTTGAGTGTCCAAGTCCCAAAAAATTGCATGGATAAGTGGGGAGGCCTTTATGATAATTACTGCAAGGAAATGAAAGAGGCATTGGAAATTCAGGAGAAGGACATGAAAAATAACCGGTGCCAAGAAATCATTGACTGTTATAAGAAGGCAAGTTTACCCTTTTACTAGGGAAACAAGTTATGATACCGAGATAAGATTAATTTCTTGCACTCTTAACCATATTTCTAAGCCTAATATTAAGCTGGACCTATTCAATAGTTATGGCTAAAAAAAAAAAAACTATCATGGGTCTAATTAATGCACTATAATTTTTAAAATTCAATCACTTTGGTCATGTGTAGATTCTCTATGGAACTAGGGCGTTCAAAGAAAGCACAAGACCCAAAGATCAAATTGAAAATGAGGCACTAGCAATTTATAATATTGTTTACGAAAAGGCTCAAACTGCTGATAAAGTTGAGAAATGCGGGTTTGCATGGAAAGTCGCTGGCTCAGTGTTGTGCGAGTATTATGCTTCTTCCCAAGAAGGTGACCATGATGATGATGATGATGATATATTTCATGGTAGTTTCAAGGTATTGCATGAGCTTTTGGGGTAAAGATCTGACATGGAGTGTCAATTGGTTGCAACAGCTAAGTGAGAACATGTTATCATGGTTTGTGACTCTCTATGTATGACTAATAAATAACATGTCTTGCTGACATAGAATCTGTGGGTTGTGAGAACTAAGAGTTGCTTCGGTCTGTTGCTCCTAATATAATAATTATGTATGTGAGTTTGTGTATTGAGGTGAAAAAGTGACAATTTTACTCTCAGTTGCTTAGTTCTATTTATTTTAAACTGTATTGTAGGATTTCTTGTTATTAGTGTACCTAAATGGGTAGTAATTATGGTATGTTCCTTGATCCCTACTTTTTAATTGAAAATTTTCTGTCCAAGTATAAGAAAAAAAATTGGAATGCCTAAGATACGTTGTTTTGGATTCTCAGTGGTGACTGTTATTTGTGATGCCTCCTGCCTTGTAAATTGTAATTACGGTTACTTATTAGCAAAACGCATGCCAGGCAACTTTTGAGTTTAGGGTTTCCACCATCTTATTGAAATTACAGTTCATATTTAATTAGGCTCTACCCCGAAGACCCCGTCCAAAATTCTAGAATTCGCATCGTCTGAGATATCTCAAAGTTTGAATGTTTTTTTGTAAAATCTCAACCGTTCGAATACATTATGCACGAATCTCAAAGAACAAATAATACTGCCCCCTGTGCTATCCCGGAATAGACACCGTACACGTCAGTCACGCAAAAGTTGAGATATCTCAAAGGATACGCACTCAAAATTCTAACCCTTGACCCTTCTCCAGCCACGTAGTTGGGAGATCGCTATTTTCTCCCTCTTCGCTACACTCAAGTAGAACATCTCTCAGTCTCTCCCTCTTTGTTACACTCAAGACTCTTGAGTGTAGCTAAGAGGGACTGAGAGAAGTCAAGAGAACCTCTCTCAGTCTCTCTTTACCCTTCTACAGTCGCATAGTTCGAAAATCACTCTTTTCTCCCTCTTTGCTACACCCAACATAACCTTTCTCAGTCTCTCTAACATGAGACCTTCTCTGTCTCGTGGGATCTCCTCATCTCGTCAGGCAAGTTGACATCACCGGCCTTTCTATCGATTTTAGCAAGAAAGAAAAATATCAGGTTGAATTTGTAATTTTGCCTTTTCTATAATTCTGAATCTTGTCAGATTAGTGTCAAATTTTGCAAGACACCGTGGCTTTTGGTTTGATTTTGTGGTCTGTTGTTGATGATGATTTTGTGTCAAATTTTGCAAAAAAAAGTGGTGGCTTTGATTTTGATATATTGTGTCAAATTTATATTGATTTTGCATGTCAAATTTGATTTTCACATGGTATCCCTGTATGCAATTCAAGTCATGTCTTAGTAGTGAAACCTTAAAAGTCCTCCTATCTACAATTAGAATAAGGAAAAATCAAAACTGTACCCAAAAAAACCTGTACCATTTGTTCAGGTCATCAGCAAAGCAACAATAACCATTTGAAGTTAGAAAATTTGTAAATCAATTTTAGAATATCTACTTGTACTTAATTATGATTTAGAAAAGGAGACAGCAGTGGAACTCTTATTTTTATTGAATGGAAAATCAGATATTATGTCTTGTATAAGAGAGTAAAGGCCAAATAGATGTTAATACCATCGTTGTCATTCCAATTTTTTTTTTTTTTTGGAAGGTCAATGGGTTGAGTATCCTTTGAGTACAATTGAACTAATTAATAGAAAGTTTTTCCACGCTATTTACAATGCTCCTAAAATTACAACAGTACTAAATAGTAACCAACTGTTGAACCCAAATTAAATTGAAAGAAATTTCTGGGAGTCTATTTAATTAATTAATTTCTTGAAATTCATAACATGAAACAATCAACATATATATCTGACTCCTTGAAAAATATGAAACAAAGTCATGATTTTCATGAAATAACTTCATGATAAAACCCAAACAACAAAAACCGTGAATTATGATGGACACAAATGAAATTTGTGAAATAAAGAAGAAGAAATTAAGCTGCTGGAGATATTATCAGGTGCACAAAATAGGGGACCTATAACAAAGAGATTTCATCAAAAGGCCTTCCTCAGCCTAGAAGTAAACCAAGCCATCTGAGGAGGTGGCGTCCCGGCTATCCCCGTCGCTGCCAACTCCAAGCAAGTACACGAGCGAACTCTAACCGGGTCTAAACACAATTTCTAATCAGACCCGATCCGAAGGAATTAAGCAATACGACGCCATCGCGATAAGCAGAGGCAAAGCGATCCAAGGGACTGACCGTGGGACCCACGGGGTCAGAAGGGTTAAAGGATGAAACTAAAACGCAGAAAGAAGTGATATAATATAATCTTGAAAATTTCTCTACGGGACCCTGTGCGGTTTTCTGATCCACAACTAGATCCTTAGGATTGAAAAATCACCAAATCCACCTTGAAATTTTTTGAAATCAAACCAAGACCTTGAATATGGTATGAAACTTGCATATATATAAGCCCCTAAAGAACCCAAAAATCTCAACAATGTCCCTTGATCTTAAAAAAAAAACAAATAAATTTCAATCTAGTTCCAAACAAACCCAAATACATCCAAATAAATCCCAAATGAATCCAAATCGAGTCTAAACCAAATTTTAAACCAAATTCAAGCCTAAGTCCAAAATTTCCCAAAAAATTCAATTTAAAAACATATCCTTTTGAGGGTATTTTAAAATTTACCATTTGCACAAAATAATCTAATGGAATGCATGACTAATTCTGCTGCCGCTAGATAATCCAGCAGAAACACCATCAATGTTTGGAAAAAAAGACTGTTAAAGCTATATTTTAATCAGGAGCGGAGTAAAGTTTGCAAATCATGACATAAAAAAATAATATTAAAGCTATATTTTAATCTCGGACAGTGTAAAGATTGCAAATCATGACAATTGACATCGTAACGTGGGGTTTTTCTTTCTTCTCCATTTGCACATAAAGGGAGATACATATATATTACTTGGTAATGAGGATAATTAATTAAAAGTTTAATATCTACGTATATTTGGATGACCAAGTATGATTACTTAATTACTCAACTAGGTTTACCTAAATTTACAAATGAGGTGCACTTACAATTCCTTTTTTTGCACTTTTTTTAGAGGTTTGAATGATGTTAAAATGAACTTCTTTTTTTTCCAATTGTTCCGTAGGCCCATTTATTTAATTAACATCAGAATTCCATTTACACTCATTACATGGAAAGGTGCTAAGCGAGCAACATTTTTCTTTATATTAAAAAATAAAAATTAATATATTTAACAACTAGAAGATACATAAAAGTAGCATTTTTTCTAGATTAAAGCTGGTCAACTTCTTATTGTCCAAAACAATACAATTGCGTTGAACGGTGGAAATGTAGACCAGTTCGTCCAGTGTCTTCCACGTGGAGCCTTTTTAGTGGCCATGAGCAAGTCAGTGGGTCCTCCCATGAGCACAACACTGCTATTGTTTTTTATCTTATGCGCCTTCAGCTTTATTTGAACTTCGAAATTGTACATCGAAATGTAAAACTATATGCTGTGGATATAATTTCTTCTTTTAAATTACCTTTTTTTGGTAACTAAAACTATATGCTATGGATATAATTTCTTCTTTTAATTTTTTTTTTATTATTTGAAAAGAAGTGGGATTTCCCATCGATTTTCATTCAACATGAAAACCCTTACAATGTTTCGATACCGGGTACCACCTATCTGGTACTACTAACATAGAACTTACAAAATCAAAGTACCAAGAACATACCTCATCAAACTACCTACTCAAAACTTTATCAAAAAGAAGAGCACTATGAATGGAGCAGAGGAGATGCATCCAGCCAGCATAGATACTTTATCATCTTGTCTTAAAGCAATACATTGAAACCAATATCAATGGGTGGAAGTCTCTGAAAAGTGACAAATGACCAATGATTAGATCGAAGAAAGAAAGGTCATTCGAAATTTTATCGAAAGTAACAAATGACCAATGATTAGAACAGTGAATAAAGAAGGATTATTTTGAAATTTTATGGAAAGTGACAGATGAAAATGATTAGAACAGTGAATAGTGCTGGCATTAGAATAAATAAACAACGTTGAAAAACCTTAATGTGTCATCATTATATATGTCCATGTGTCTATGTGACATGATGTAACGCAATCGGAATGATTTGCTAGACTTGACGTGTTATTATCGACTGATCATGTTGAGAAGTTTGAATCGACTGTTTGAACTTTAAATTAAAATAGAGATATAAGCAGGAACTAAAATATTCTCTTTACTTTCCAAAACATAATAGCTCATCTCTTATTCGGGAATGATTCAGTCTCACAAGGAAGCAAAAAAAAAAAAAGAACAAATAAAAAAATGCGTTTTTTCGTGTTTTATTCGCAAATAATTTGTAATTCACGTTTTACTCACGAATAATTTGGTTAGCCGAATAATTCGCCGTTCTGTTCAGAAACACCAAAAAAATATTTTATTCACGAATACATTCGAATTATGTTACTATAATATTCGTTACTACTGCAAGCCATCCAATAAAAAATTAATGGAAAGATTTTAATCATATATAGATACTTTTACTGAATAATTAAGATATCTGAGCAACTTGATCTGATTAGATTATTCAAATCAAATAATGACAGCTTGATGCCTTCATGAATTTGAGAATATATATGGACAACAAATGCGTACTCTCCATGATTAGGAGTAGGAGTGAACACGGTGTAGATAATATCTTATCCGTATTCGATATGTATTCGAAAAAATTAGATTTGGATATTTGATATCTGAATATTTGTGTGGATATGGATACTGATATAGTTTTATGTTTCAATTATCCGTATTCGAATAGCAGATATTTCTATATAGTTTAATATATATTATGAAAATTATGTATTCACTTATAATTAGATAAATATTATAAACTTTAGTATTTTTAATTATATTTTTATATATTTTTTTAATAAATATCCGACCCGATTCATTCATATCCGTCTAATATCCGATAAAATATATGGATATGATTTTACCAGTATCCGCTTCATTTTCACCCCTAAATTTATTTAGGAGGCTCCAAAGAAAATACAGTATAGTATATTTGGAATTCCTGGAGAAATCATGTCTTCAATTTGGCTAAAATATTTAATAGTTCAATGAAATTGGGGGTTATACATAGATTGGTGTTTCAAGGTGGTGGCCGGTCAAAGTAAGGTAGTGCTCGGTCTAGGACAGTGCAGTAGTCCGACCGTTTGAACTTTCAAAACAGAGATAAAGCACAATAAGACATGAAAGATATGATGTATTTGAACCATCATTTTATATTAAATGAATACAAATTGTATTGAGAGCTAACAAAATCAATGAACTTAATTTTGTTGATTTAACCCCTTCATTTGATGGCTATCGATATAATGTCAAAATTTTCATGATTTTTTGTATGGATGAAATTGAGATGATATAAAATATATTTAACGATTTAAATTTATTAATTTAAATATGAATAAAAAAGATTGGCACTGTTGGACAGAATTGATCGTTGATCTTCTTGGGAAAATTTCTTTCTTTTTCTCTTTGAAGGGTAATATTTTGAGTTTTTTTTTTGGTAAGTAGATCAGACACACGGTAAGCCATATGTAGGTTACTGGAGTCTGCCGCATAAAACCACGGACCGGAATTAATTGAAAGGCCACAAATCACGGCTGTAGGGGGGATCAAAAGTCTCCTGGTGGGTCTATCAACTTTATTTTTCTCATTGAGCATGTGCTAAATTTATCAGAATCGGATACTTGGTCAGATAATATATAATAGTCAATTTTTTTCTTGTGGGACCCATTGTGCCACCCAATTAACGCAAATCGAGTGGGACCCACGTTGCAGTAGCCACAACAGCTGCCTGATTACGAAACGTTTAAGCCCCATTCATGGCATGTAAATGTAGGCATGCCACAGAAAATCTACTCTTTCAGTTTGATTGTTTATGATTATATATAAGATAGATTCGTTTGTATCGAAAGCAATTAAAGACAGGTGAGATTAAGAGAAGCAGAGTAATGGAGACAACAGAACTGAAGGAGAGGCCAAGAGACTTGGGGGGCTCTATGAAGACGCCAAACGTGCAAGCACTCGCAGCCGATGAGAAGAAATTGACGGCTGAGATCATGGAGAGGTACATCCGGCCGGAGATGAACAGTGACGATATGTTTTCAGGTGACAGCTCTAAAGAGATACCAGTAATAGATATGAGTAGACTGTTGGATGAGATGTCCAGAGAAGAAGAGGCCTCCAAGCTCAAACATGCTTGTCAAGAATGGGGTTTCTTTCAGGTCAACATACTCAAACTCTTTTATAATTCTTTTCATTTTTAAAGACGCCAGTCGTTCATGCAAAAATTTTAGTTTCTTCAAGAGGGTAACAAGAGAATTTTTAGTTTCTTCAAGAGAATTTTTCAAAAAATAAATTCATTTGTCCACGTAGACATTATTTGTGCACCCCTCATACGTACCAAAAATAGTGCACATATATTGTCTGCGTGCTTGGTAACTTTAATTTTTTTCCAAAGCGATGTTAACTCCATCATTTTAATATTTTTTAGGGGAATTTCACGTATACCCCTGAAAAACTTTAAAATTACGTATTCCTCTTCTGAACTTTGAAATTACGTATTTCCCCCTCTAAACTTCAAAAACTCACAAATTTATCCAATTTATTTCTATATTAAAACTCATTCTAAATCTATAAAATACCCATTTTACTCTTTATTAAAAGCATAAAAAACTCATCGGACCCAAATTTGAATTTGAAGAGTTCATCTACCATCTGAACTGCTTTAAGATCTGTGCGTCCAAGATCAGCAAGAATCTTAAAGCAACACACACGGATATTGAAGCGACGTACACAAATCTTAATGCGATTTGTGGGGTCAAAATTGCTTTAAGATCCGTGCACGCTAGGTCAGCACGAATCTTGAAGCGAACACGCACAGATATTGAAGCGATGCGCACATATATTAATGCAATGTATGCGGATCGGACGGTAGGGGAACCCTTCAGATTCAAATTTGAGTGTCAGGGGCATTTTATGTTTTAATAAAGATTAAAATGGATATTTTATAAATTTAGAATGAGTTTTAATATAAAAGACAATAAAATGAGTAAATTTGTTAGTTTTTGAAGTTTAGAGGGGAAAATAGTAATTTTAAAATTTAGAGGAAAATGCATAATTATGAAGTTTTTGAGGGGTATACGTGAAATTCCCCCCATTTTTAAATGTTACATAAAAAAATCGAAGAACTAAATAATACACACGGATCAAATATTATCCGATTTTATATCCGGTCCGGATAATTTGGTACACATTTTTTATTTAATATAAACCGGTTAAATGGGCTAGCTGGTCCATTTTTTAATATTAAACCGGTTTTAGGTTGCTGTCTGGGCCAATTATATGGGCCAAGTTAATTGAGAATCTATAATTTGGAGAAAATGTTCTAGTATATAAATGCATGTGTCTTCTTTACGTTTTCCTTTTGGGCCTAATACTCTCGTCGCTTGAGCTCCGGATCACCATTTTTTTTTCTTTTACATTACTAGTAGATCAAACTCATACTGTGATATTCCGCTGGTGCATTTCTCCCAAGTACTAAATAGCCATCATTTCCCTCCCTTATTTCACTGAGTAATTAATAATTGTATTCATATCCGCTTCTTTTAAATACTAATGCCCCTTCGGATATTTTTTTTCTCTCCATATTTTGTAATAATTGTATTATATTGAATAACTATATTTAGATATTATCAGTGTAATAAATTATATTTAAACAGAATGAACATTAGTAATTTATTTTTAATTATTCAAATTATATTTGTATCAGCATTCGTATCCATATCCGTTTAATATCCAATCCGTATCCGTACAGCTATACCCGAGACTATTGGTAATTGTATCCATATCCGAAACATTATAACAGATAAGGATACGGGTTGATAACTATTTATCCGTATCCGATCCATTTACACTCCTACCCTCCGCCCATCCAGCTGGCATAAACCAGTTTCATACCTGTACAAACCTCACCATTCCAGTATAATAATCAAGCAAAAGGGTTGCAAACTTGCCACCCGGATATATTAATTAGTAGATCAGGCCAATTTTGGCTCTTGGATAAAAAGTTAAAAACAATGTTTATATAATTAATTTAGTCTGTGGCCTGTATGAATGAAACAGGTAGTGAATCATGGGGTAGCAGAGAAGGTGATAGAGGAAATGAAGGATAACATAAAGGGATTCTTTAGTCTTCCCTTACAAGAGAGGGAAGAAGTGGCTCAGGTTCCAGGAGATTTAGAAGGCTATGGCCAAGCATTCGTTCACTCTGAGGAACAAAAGCTAGACTGGGCAGACATTCTCGTTCTTTTCACTCAGCCCCCTCATTTTCGCAATTTTAAACACTGGCCGGCTCAACCTCCCACTTTTAGGTAACACTCAAAAAAGTTAAATTAGTTATATACCCATTTAAATTCTAGTTTTTGGTATTTTACTATTTTCCAATAAAAGTTCTAAAATTTGATATTTTCCATCTAAAAAAATAATTTCTTATAAAAGTATCTCCAATTTCGAACTTAATCAATTTAAAATATAGATTCAACATTGTTAGGTGAGTACAAATAGTCCCATGAAAGGATGAATTAGGCAATGAATTAATGTAGCCATATATACTCTCCAAAATATATAGGATAGTTCTTGAAAATTGGGCAATGTACATGTGAAAATGATATTTTTGTTTTTGTTTATATTTATTTTCTGTGGAAAGGGATTCACTGGAGAGCTACTCAAGTGAGCTCCAAAAGGTAGCACATTGTATTTTAGGCTTCATGGCTACAAACTTGGGCATAAACCGGGAGAAAATATCCGAACTGCTGTTTGAATCACAAACTGTACGAATGAATTATTATCCACCGTGTGCAAATGCTCATGATAAGGTGGTGGGTCTTACGCCACACTCAGATGCCCCTGGATTGACTCTTCTCTTACAAGTAAGTCCAGTTGCAGGACTGCAAATCAGAAGAAATGGTAAATGGTTTCCTGTAATGCCACTTTCCGGTGCTCTTGTTGTCAACATCGGTGATATCCTCGAGGTAATTCTAATTGCCTATATATGATCGGTGATGCTTTGAAATCTTTTTCTAAATAACCATGATTTTTTGTATAGATATTAACAAATGGAAGATACAAAAGCATAGAGCACAAGGCTGTTATAAATGCAAAAGAGGAGAGGATTTCTATAGCTGCTTTCCATAGTCCCAGTTTAGGAAAAACAGTGGGTCCGCTTGCAGAGATTGTAGACAAAGAACCGCCGCTATTCAAATCACTGAGTATGCAAGAGTATGCGAAGCTCGTTTTCTCCCAAAAGCTAAATGGAAAGAGCATAATTGAACTTATGAAATTAAATCCATGATAGAGTGTGCCATAAACAGTAAATAAGAAAATAATGGTATTGACTTTTTCATTTTAATGTAACTTCTGGCTTGGTGTGATTTAGATCACACACGTGATATGTAATAAAGGATTGTTCTCATATGAACTTCTGGCTTGATTTCTAAGGCATCCCAAAAAAATATTAAAAAAGTTCCAAAAAAAAAAAATTTGGTCTGCAAACACATTTTAATAATCGGTTCGAATTGATATGATGCATTTGAAAGATATGAAACAGAGATTACGGATATGAGACACGATTAGATATAAAAGATATGATGCATTTGAACTATCATCTTATACTAACAAAATTAATGAACTTAATCTTGTTGATTTAACCCCTTTATTTGATGGCTATCGAAATAATGTCAAAATGTCATGATTTTTGGTATATGGATGAAATTCAGATGATATAAAATACTTTTAACAATGTAAATTTATTAATTTAAATATGAATAAAAATTGGCACCGTTGGACAGAATTGATCATTGACATTGGTAACATTCTTGGGAAAATTTATTTCTTTTTCTTTTTGAAGGGTATAATTTTGAGATTTTTGAAGAGTATACGTTGAAGTTGTCCCATTTTTTTATTTTTTAGGAAGTGGATCAGACACATATGCAGTAAGCCATATGGAGGTAACTCGGGTCTGCCGCATAAAACCAAGGACCGGAACTGAAAGGCTCCAAAATTCTTTTTGATAAGGTGCATTTTTTGTTTATTCAAATATTCATTCTCGGCCGTAGGGATTAAAAGTCCCCTGAATCCTGATAGGTCTATCAACTTTATTTTTCACCCCCTCAAAAAAAAAAAAAAAAAGCCTTTATTTTTCACATTGAGCATGTGCTCGATTTATCAGATGTATTAAACCACAAATGGAGACATCCATTCAATTCTACGGCCAAATATTTGTTCTCTCCAATGAACAAAAGTTAGACTAGGCAGACATGCTCTTTCTTTTCACTCAGCCCCCTCATTTTCGCAATTTTAAACACTGGCCGAATCAACCTCCCACTTTAGGTAACACTCAAAGAGAAAATTATTTATATCCCATTTAAATTCTACTTTTTGATATCTTCCAATAACAATTTAAAAATTCGCCCATTTAAATAATGGTTTTTTATAAAATATCCCCAATTTTCAACTTAATTAATTTCAAGTTAGATAATATTAATTAAAAAGAATGCCAAAATTGCCCTTTTTTTCAAATTGCAAAAAAATAAATGCATACAAAAAAGGGATCCACCATCCTCTGCAATACTGTATCGTTTGAGTTAATTTTCGGACCGTACGATCAGAATTTAAGCCAATTCGGCCTACGCCTGTAATGCACGGTTCCTTTAATATTTGTTGTTCGCGCGAAAGCGCAACGCAAGTTTCGGTACGCTTGAGGGCGTACCTTTTAAAACCGCGTTTACACTTCACGAGTAAGGGTTGCAAGTGCACAACCCCTATCGAGTAGTATAATCGGGTATCGATCCACAGGGACAGGCAATTACTAGGTTATAATCTACCTAACTCGATTAAAAACTAGAAGTGAGAAAGATTTGGTTTGGTATTTAATTTCCTAAAAAGGTCAATTCAAACAATTCAAACAATTCAGAAAGATGTAATAAAATGCTAGAAGAAATGTAAATTGTGTTTTGATTATGGATAAAAGGCGTTTCCAGGGTTTCAGATTTCATCTCTGATCTGCCTCTAGTGGTACGGCCCGTACCAAGTTGGTACGGCTAGGCCGTACTCCACTTGGTAAGGCAAGGCCGTACCACTCTGGTAAGACCCGTACTGGCTTCCCAGAACAGAGCTTACCAGTTCGAGTTGATGCATTTCCTTGCTGGTACCTTGTGCTAAACTCTTAAGAAAGGTTCAATTGACCATACCTAAGGTTCCTAAGCCTCAACTGTCGTTTGTTGGATCAAGATCTAGGTTGGAATGCAATTGATTGCCTTTTAGGGATTTCTAAACCTCAACTCTCGTGTGTTGGTACAGATCTACCCTAGCTGGTTGATTGGAGACCTAAGGCACCCTCTAATCTGTCGATTAGAGGAGAATTCAACCTCTCGGCTTCAATTCGAACTATTCTACCCTAAGCACTTGATTTGGATGAAAGATTGAGATGATCACATGACCTTGATAGGTTCGATCTAAACCTAGAGATTCATCATACACAATCACAGCAATCAAAGCAAGAGATGGCAAAGAAAATCACAATCAATCAATCAAAAGAGTTCATACAAGATACAAGTCAAAGAAAGTCAAAGCAAATCAAGAATCCATCTCTAAACCCTAGAAACTGAAATAACTACTCACAGCACATGATCTGATCTAAAAATACAATAAAAGGGATAGAGAAAGCCATGGATCGAAGGGATCGAGAGGAGGAAGCTAGATCCGTCGAGTTTCGCCTCTTTCCTCTTCCTTCCTTCTTGCTCCTAGCTCCTTAGCTCTCTTTCTCTCTCTTACTGTGCTCTCAAATGGATCTGGAATGAAATGAATGTCGAAATTGGAGAGTTCCCCACTTTAAATAGCCTCCGCCAAGATTTGAATCTGTCAGGCCGCCTTTAGGTACGGCCTGGCCGTACCAGGCGTGATGAGATGAAATCAGCTAAGTCTGGTGAGACTGTAGATCTTCTCGCTAGCTTTCCAAAAAGTGGTCATACACTCAAAACGGAGTTACGAGTCAAAAGTTATGACTGTTTTAAGTTCGGTGCTGAAATTTCTGGATCTGACGCAGGTCGCGTGGGGGAAGTCAGAACTCTGCCTGCTTTGCTTGTTTTCGCCTATTTCCTGCAAATCAACCACAAAACTGCAGCAGTACCATATTCTATTGATTTTCAATGTAAACTATGCAATTTAGTGGTCGAAAACATAAGGTCTGGTCTGAAAATAGGTAAAATTAATAGATGAAATATGGACATATCATTTGTGCGGATTTAAATTGGACAGTCCAAATCTTAACTCAAAATTTGATTAACTCAGAGGATACAAATAAAAAAAAGGAGAGTTGTGTTAGAAATTAACACATTTCTCATGCCTTTAATGTCTCATTTGTGCATGACATCCTTATCTCCGTTTTCAAAGTCCAAAAAGTCAATGTGAACCGCTCAACACGATTTTCATATTAAAATGTGTTTGAAGACCAAATTTATATTTTTTTGAAATTATTATATTTTTGTTAGATAGATACAAAATCATTGTTTTTCAGAAAATTCTGACCATCCAAAAAATGGTATTTTTGTACCTATCTAAAAATAATAGTAAATTATTTTCAAAAGAAATAAAAAATTTAGTCTCCAACTACATTTTAATATGGAGATCATATTGATCAGTTAAGATCAACTTTTTTGCACTTTTAAAACGGAGATTAAGATGTGACGTACGAATAAAATATAAAAGACATGAGACATTTGAAGTTTTGAACCCTACTCTTGACTAAATTTGACAATGATCTTTTTGTTTTATTTTTCTGGAAAGGGATTCACTGGAGAGCTATTCAAGGGAACTTCAAAAGACAGCACATTGTATTTTAGGCTTCATGGCTACAAACTTGGGCATAAACCGAGAGAAAATATCCGAACTATTGTTTGAATCTCAAACTGTACGAATGAGTTATTATCCTCCTTGCTTGGATGCTCATGATAAGGTGGTGGGTCTGTCGCCACACTCAGACGCTTCTGGATTAACTCTTATCTTACAAGCAAGTTCAGTTGCAAAATTGCAAATCAGAAGGAACGATAAATGGTTTCCTGTAATGCCACGTCTTCGGGTGCTCTTGTTGTCAACATCAGTGATGCTCTAGAGGTAATTATGATGCTATCATGGATGTCAGATTTGAGATTAGTTAATTCCACCTTGTAATTGCTTGTACCAAGAAGACATCCATATTGCTTATTAATGATCGGTGATGCTCTGATGGGCATATACTGGTTCTTTTGAATTTCCTATAGAAATATTTTCTAAATCACCCTGTTTTTTTGAATTTCCTATAGAAATATTTTCCAATACTAGATGGTAACCTTAAGTATCATCACATAATAAACATACAATGTAAATATGATAAGCACATAACACAAATCAACCTGTCATTCTATATTCCCCAATCTCAAATAAAATATCATGACAATGTACATGACATCTAATTTAGCGCCCAAGGGCCTAAAGAATTAAAATAAATTATCTAATTAAAAAATGTTTTCATTTCCACTTGGATTAAAGAGCGCACAATCATGAAGGAACAAATTAATTCCTTAATGTAATTTACAACATAGATAAGGTCTTTTTTGCAACATCCGTATTTCAGTCAGCACGCATCTAGAGTTCATACCTTTGTTTAATTGAGCCAAAAACAGCAAAAAAAAATGTCATACAAATAAACTAAGTTTTTCTAC
The DNA here is from genome assembly GCA_011114355.1 of Carex littledalei. NCBI lineage: Eukaryota > Viridiplantae > Streptophyta > Magnoliopsida > Poales > Cyperaceae > Carex > Carex littledalei. The sequence goes on from CM022079.1 coordinate 9,393,993, forward strand.
CAAGAAATTAGCAGTAATAAAAAGAATTACTATATAGCCAACGAATTTATTGCTAGTTCCTTCAAGAAGTTATTACAATATTACAGGGGTCATTCGGTAATAAGGGATTAAAGCTTAATCCACTTTCTTTAGCTTTCTTAACCGTTTAATCATGCCAAACACCGGTTCTTTAGCGCGAATTAAGATCATCTCCTTTAGCCTCCTTTTATTCAGATCTTAATTCTCTGTCTGTATCTACCCCTTCTTTTAGTTTCCTTAAACTTTCATTCATGGATTAAAACAACCAAACATCGATTTATTAGCGCTTCTTAAGCTCTTAATCTTTCACTCTTAATTCCTTGTTGCCGAACGATCTCACAGAGATTTAGTCGCAGCGCCTCAGATTTTATATGAATCATGAGCGAGCGTAACATATATTCTTTCTTTACTAAACGGTGATTCATCTCTTAAATTCTTTTGTCCCTGCTGCATCTCTCTCTCTGTTTCTGATTTCAGGTCCCACGTGCATCATTGCACCTGACAAGTGGCGAACCATCCTGTTCATTATTTCTCATTTTAACTCGGCCCAATGGCGACTGTTCGGCCCAACTTTCTTCCATTTTTCCTCTTTCGTTCCTTCAACCAGGTCATCCTTTCACGTCCCCAGTACTCCTAATTAATCATTAATTCAGGATATCAAGTTTACATTAATCTTAGACGTATTATTAAAACAAAAAGAACATTGATTCAGGATATAAAATTTTCTGGATAAAGATACTGGCAGTGCAGTTTTTGCATCATGCAGTACAAGAGTTATATAAAACCCTGTTTTGACTCCATTGTTTATGCAGTAGTGTATGAAGCAAAAATCACGTTGTTAATATTTTTACCCAACTTTTCTGGCTCACCCTGAATTCATTAATTCAAGACTAATTCTTGCCCAATGCCCATTCATTTGTACTAATTATACTTTTTGGAACCACATAATTAATGCATCATTCTTTTTGCTTAGCACTAATTGATGTAACTATTTCGGAGCAAGATAGGATGTTGTTTCCATCTCCTTGATATAGGCGGAACAATTGGAAAAGGCACAAACTGGAGATCTCCAGTGTTGAAGGTTAGCCTAGACAATGACCGGATCATATTGTTTCCCTAATGTCTGAGTAATTAATGTTTAACAAATTTAATGTATATCAATATTTTGATGCATATTGGTTTCCAAAATACAATTAGTACATTAGCAACGCAGGGGACATATTTTAAAAATTTATATTTCATAATAAGTACCCAAAAGAATATATCTTTCTTTTGATAAAATTTAATTGTTATTTATTTTACAGACGCCATGAGGAAAATTAATAGAGTAATAAACTTATCTAGAGGTTAATAAATGTTGATTAATTGGAAACAAGTCCCATTTTGGATCTAAAATATTTGAACTAAGTTTCCCTTGAATAGAAGAGTTACAAGAATTGACACAAGAGATGTTAATGGAAGTTGGCAAAAAAACCTACATTTCCGGAACGTCGCAACCGCTTCTCAGTGCTCATTCCTATTACCCAATAACAATGGAGTACAACTTGTGAACCGGTGAGCCTTTACAACTAACTGGAAGTCACACGGCCAACTCGTGTAGTCCTTATAGAATAGCGGGAAGTCACACGGCTATGAATAAATTTGAGCATTCAAATGACTCTCACAAAAAACAATCAAGAATAATCACTTGAGAGATTGCTGAAATGAATTTGAGATTGAGTCAAGAGATTAATGTTTTTAGTACACCTAATCAACCTCAGCAGAGAAAAATGAGTTTTGCAGTTTTCAAGGGTACACATACGTACACATTCTTTTTCTCTGTTTTTTTTTTTCATTTTGACTTTGAACATAAAATGGGATCCTTACAGACGAGCAGTTTGACACTTTGACGAGAAGAAACCAAAATACCAAATACTTGGACACTTCACGACCAAGTTTCAGTCTTGGAGACACTCCCAGTTGAATCGTTAATTGCCTAAGAACAGAACGGACAGTCCAGATCTTCTGTGGTCATATATTGAACATGCAGCATAGGTATATATAATTAATATAATTAATTTGGTTCTCTTTTTCTTGAGAATTTTTTATTTATTTCAAATATTATAAAATAATAGAGGGAAAGACAAAGAATACCCGGAAAGTTTTATGTATAGATCGACCGGAAAAAAATTTCGGCTCTAAACTTTGAACTGAAAAAATTTCTTCCGATCCATTGAATTTTTATTTTTTATTTTCCAGTTACTTTGGATTATATGTGGTCTCCACCCTGTGAATGAGGTGACCTATGTCCGTACTTTGTGGTATCTATAGTGACAAATGAATTATTCGGATTCGGTTCGGCGAGGTTAAAATTTTGTAATTCGGGAATAATTTGGATATAATTTTGAAATACTTCAGAATTATCCGGATCAGATATCTCTGTCCTACAAAGGAGCAAAAAAAAAGAAAATAAAAAGTTCTGCAAAAAATTCGGGAAAAGTTCGGAAAAAAGTTCGTGAATAATTCATAAAATTTGGAAAAAGTTCGTAAAATTTAATTCGGCCAAAGTTCGGTCAACCGAAAAATTTGACGTTCTGTTAGGCATCACAAAAAAAATGAATTATTTACAAATAATTCGCGAATCTTATAACTATAATGGTACCTGCTCAAATGAATTATAGCAAGTGGGTCCACTTTCCACCTTTTATGTAATACTGTACGTACAATATGTATTACAATTGTTACAAGAAATTAAACAGAAAGGAACCTTTACATCGGAATTTTTTTCCGATCTAACTAACATCAAAAGTTGAAGTTTTTTTTCTCTTTCCCTTTATTACTTTATAATATTTTCCATAAATAAAAAAATCTCCTTTTTTCTTCTACTTTTCACATATAAGAAACTACACCATATTTCAAAAACTTTATGAGAGCATCTAACAATTCTTCAGCTTTCATTTCCCTAATATATTCCCTAATTATTTTATTATTCGTAATAATAAAAATTGACTTCCGTACTTCAGAAATAGTAAAAGTAGGGTCCACACTCACACCGTGTCCATACGCTAGCTCAATCCGCAGCCACATGAAATTTTCAATGCCACCGGAGTATTTATATCTTCAATACAATATATATGTTTATACTCAGAGACGGACTGCGTCCAAAAAACCCGTGCGTCAAGCACTGCTATCTTAAATAAAGTTTTAGGCGTTACGAGTGTCGTAGCCACCAATCCTCTGAAATAATGAGGTCAATTCAGTATATGTATATGTCTGTATGTGTATGTATGTAGATATGCATGTGTATGTGTATACGTATGCATGCATGTGTGTATACACTACTACAGAAATGGTCATTGTACACGGCACATTGTATACGGATTTGACAATTTTATACAAAAACCGTGTGCTGTTGTAATTTTTTGGAAGCCCGAAATATCTGTGGGATCTATTACACGGATATTTATTAAAGAATCAGTGAAGAAAGCCTTGAGAGAGCTACACGGACGTTTATCAGGAATTGTAAACGGATTATTGTTTAACTAACAGTGTAGATAGCCATGAGAGAGCTACACGGGTATTTATGGTGAGAACCGTGTAGAAATATGTAAAATGCACACGGATTTTTGTTTAAATAACAGTGTAGAAACCTTTGACAGAGCTACACGGCTGTTCACATAATAATCCGTGGAGAAAGGTTATTGTAGGGTTTTGATTATCGATACACAGTTTTGCCAATTTTATACACTGCACATTGTACACGGTTTTGTTAAGTATAAATCCGTTTAGAAAAGTGTAGGGTTTTGGTATAAAAGGCCTTCTCCTTCCCCCGCCGTATAAAATGCCTTCTCCTTCCAGCGCCGTTTTGATCAAGTAATTCAACAAACGGAAAGGTTAGAGTTTTTTCAATTCATAGGTAAATTGTAGGTTCTCCTGTATAACCTTAGGAAGAGAGAAAGACCGGTCACTTTACATATCGCTTTTGATCAACTTTGATAATCATTTCACGGTTAATAATTGGAATTTTGATTTAGGTTTATCAATTATGTCAGATCGCTTATCTATCAAGATAAGTCGCTATCTTTGGAGCTCATCTATCAAGACGAGCGATGTGATATAATTGATAATCTACATCTGGACTTCACTTCTGACATGAATATCTCCTTCATCTCTGGCATGTATTTTCCGTTTCTTCCTCTAATTTTCTGTTACTTATTGTTGCTTACTTATCATTTTTTTTTTTACAGATTGTGATGAACTTTCCGATGGACAGCATGTGATGAATTTCATTTTCTTTTTATTTTCACTATATTTTATTTGACACTTGACAAGAACATGTTTTTTCTTGGTTAGGTTCCAAAGAAATTGGTAAAACTAACTTTCAATAATAAAACATGTTCTTTAAATTAAATCATGTTTTGATCACTTGTTTTTGGCGGTGTATAAATGGCATGTGGCAGTGCATTGTTGTTTAATTTCTTACACAAACCCCCTTTGAATAAGATGTGGTTTGCGTAAGAATTTAAACAACAACGCACTGCCACATGTCCATTTATGCATCGCCAAAAACAAGAGACTAAAACATAATTTAATTTTCAGAAAATGTTTTGTTAGGTGAAAGTTAGTCTGACTAATTTCTTTGGAACCTACCCAAGATAAAGCATGCTCTTGTAAGGTGTTAAATAAAATATGAATTTATGCATATTAGTAATGTTTTATTAGTGAATTTAGTAATGTTCTTGTAATGTTTTATTAGTGAATTTAGTAATTTTTGTGAATTATAGTAATGTTCTTGTAAGCATTTTCTTGTAATGTTTTATTAGTGAATTTAGTAATTTTTGTGCTGTAATAGTAAATAAGGAGTTGAATTTATGAATTTTGTAATGCTAAATATGAATTTATGAATTTTTTAATGCTAAGTATAATTTTTGTGCTGTAATTGGAAAACTGGATGACAAAATTATCTGAAAAACTGGAGGGTAATCTCAATACTGAACAGATCTGGCTAGCAAAACTGGAGGCTAGCCCAGAAAAAAAAAATCTAAAAAAATATATAGGGCAATCATACACGGATATTTACCTAAAAACCGTGTACAAACGGTAATTGTAGAAATATGCGAAATTCACACGGCTGTTTGTTTAAACAGCAGTGTAGAAATCTTTGACAGAGCTACACGGCTATTTACATAATAATCCGTGGAGAAAGTTATTCTAGGGTTTTGATTATCGATACACGGTTTTGCCAATTTTATACACTAAATATTGTACACGGTTTTATTAAGTATAAATCCGTGTAGAAAAAAGTGTAGGGTTTTGGTATAAAAGGCCTTCTCCTTCCAGCGCCGTTTTGATCAATTAATAATCTCTCTCTCTCTCTATACGAATTGGTCTGATTTCTGCACACAAGGAGCCCGGATCTGAGATCTTTGAAGTTAATTTGTATTTCTCCTCTCTATCTTGCTAAGGTTAGTCGTGTATATATTTATCTTTTCTTACTCTAATTTTCTGTTACTTGTTATTGCTTATTTAGGTCAATTAGTAATTAATGCATGCATGCTTGATTTGTTGAGATAATGTAAATAATTAGTATATTAAATAGAGTGATACATGTATAATTGTGCTTTTTCTAATAATAGAGTAATGCATGTATAATCAACTAATGCATGTATAATAGAGTAATGCATGTATAATTGTTAGTTTAGTGATGATTAGCTTGATAATTGTGCTTGTTTAGTAATGCATGTACAATAGAGTGATGCATGTATAATTGTGCTTGTTTCTAATAATAGAGTAATGCATGTATAATCACTAGTACAAAAAACCCTTTCACCGACCCTCAATCACCGACTGTTTTAATATGTAACAGTCGGTGTAGAGACTGTTGGTAAAATCGTAAATAAGAACAATCTCAACACCGACTGTTCTCTTACAAAAAACCGTCAGTAAACCAACACCGACTGTTTTTTTTTAAAAACAGTCGGTGTTGCTCATACCCTACACCGACTGTTTTTAAAAAAAACAGTCGGTGTTGAGCAATCACCAACACCGACTGTTTTTTTAAAAAAACAGTCGGTGTTGCTCATACCTACACCGACTGTTTTTTACAAAAAACAGTCGGTGTTGAGCAATTACCAACACCGACTGTTTTTTTAAAAAACAGTCGGTGCTGCTCATACCTACACCGACTGTTTTTTAGAAAAACAGTCGGTGTTGAGCAGACGGTCAGCGTTTTATTGCGCGCGTTCCTTTCTTTCGATCAGCCGCCAAGTCCCTTCTAAATTTCAATTCCCCGAAATTTCAATTTGTGTAAACCCTCTTACCCTCTCTCTCCAATCCAGAAAATTTCATAACCGGTCTCTCTCTGCCTCCGCTCTTCCTCTTCCTCTTTGAGACAAACCCTAAGAACCGCCCCGCTCCGCCTATCCTCAGCCCCGCTCGCTCAGCCCCGCTCATTCCCGCTTCCTCCCTCCTGCCTCTCTTCATTCCTCGGCCTTTCCAAGGTAAATCGCACTAAACGAACAACTTTCTCCTCTTCTCCTACCAAGTCTGCTCCGACTACAGTGTTATCTCCCTCAGTGGACCCACCACGAGATCGGTTGGCCCCGCAGTGTACTTTTACAGTTTTAGTACCAATATCGGCGCATTTTACTCATTCTCCGTCTCCGCGCGAAAAGGTACCATCTCGATACTTTATTTCCAGTTGTTTGGATTTTGTTTTCTTCATAGAATTTTGTCAATTTTGGATGCTCCGTACTGTGTACAGTTAGGTCATGGATTACTCGTGGATAGATAAAGGGGATGTCAGTGTAGCAGTTATTGTTAAAATTAAGCTGTTAGTGCTTGCTGTTAGAAAAGCTAATTTTAATATTTATATATATAGTCCGATTCAATTTCTGGTGCCTAGCGATTTTGGTGAATCTGGTGCCTAGCGATTTTTCATAATTTGCTGCCCTACTGGTACCGTTACCAGGAAAACTAGGGACTAAGATGCATAAATTTCTCAAAGGAGTTACTAATAGATTGTGGTAATTGGAGCACCAGGCAGCACCAACGTATCAGCATGATAGAGTTCGTACCAGTACTCCATTGAACACAATTTTCCTTTCTTTTTGGCTATTTCGGTTGTTCTATTTCATAGTTCATCTTTTAATTTTGGCGCCTGATCGGAATTTTACTGGTGCATAATTCTAGTTTTAATAAAATAAACTTATACGTTGCATTTCATTTATAATCTGGAATTAAGCTGTCTTTTTTTTTTTTAAACATAAATAGGCAAATCAAGGAAGCTGAAGGAGCTTATGCTCAAAAGCGATAATAGAACCTGTGCTGATTGTAGCGGATCTGACCCGAAATGGGCAAAGTGTCTTTCAAAAAATTGCCATAGGATGCTTCTTTATGCTTTTGTTTTTGCCACTGAGAAAGTAAGATCATTAAGGATATTTTGTGCAATTTTTTCTTTTCATTTTTTTTTCTAAATAATGTGACGGAGGGCACTAGAAGCTATAGGAGTTATCTCAAGGATACAAGAGGGAACTTTACAACGTTTTATTCTGTTCTAGTTCAATTTTTTATCTACAAAGCTTGATTGTTTGCTTTTTTCTGACAATTCTTTATTTTCTTTCTTCTTAATTAGATGCTGATATTAGGCTAGCTAGGAGAATTCGACGAGATACAGTGGAAAGAGGCAGAGATGTCAACTCAGTTCTTGAACAGGTACTTAAATCAAGTAATGATAATGATATCCTGTTGAAACAGTACCTGAAAATGTCCAATAATACAACCATTATTTATAGAAGGGCGATTGCTTGACAATTTTTTAATTTTGACTCTTTCAAAAATAAAGTTTAAATTTAAAATCCAACATTATAACATGATGTATATTTATCCAGATATCATTTCAATAAAATTGATTGTTAGGCTATCTATACAAACGAGTTCCATAAAGGATATCTGTACCTTGACAGTAGTATCGATGACAACTGCATACTGGTATGTGCCAGTCATTCTTTGTTCATTATAGTACATCCTTTTTTGTCCATGTTTGGAGGTTCTCCTTGGCTTGTTTGATGTTGAATTGCATTATATAGCCTTACTTTAAGGTGTTTTTTCCAACTTGCATTAAAATAATTTTGTTGAGTCTGGGGTTCAGATCAAGTTCTTCTTTCTCTAGTTTGTATATATATAGATTTTATGTTATAGAGCACTACCAATTATGGAGCATGGTCTTGGTCATTTGCCTTTCACTGAGAAGCAGGTTGTTACACCAACAGGTACATAGCAAACATTTCCTACTTTTGTGTATAGAGTCTGAGAAGGTTGGATATATAGAACATCCACAATTGATGTTATTCTAATCACTCTTCAAAAACTCTGTTGTTATATATTTTCAGGGTCTGTGTACACAGGGGTTGACTTTTGTAAGAAGCTCTGTGGCGTGTCCATAGTGCGAAGGTGAGATCGTCATTCTTTCTGTGTACCTTTCACTCATTTGAATTTGCACTTTGGTCCATGTGTGCTTTCTGCTAATCTCTCTCTAATAATAGGATTTTTATTGTTTTGTTATTTATTGATGTAGAATTGTTTTTTCTATTTAATCTGCAGCGGTGAAAGTATGGAGAATGCTCTGCGTGCATGTTGCAAAGGGATAAAAATTGGTAAAATTCTCATTCACCGCGAGGGTGACAATGGTCAACAGGTAGTAAAATAGTCTTATCATTATTATTACTTTTTGGTTATTTTTAGTTTTCTAGCTGAATGTTGTTTTTCTGAAGTAATACATCTCTGTGTCATATCTGAAATACTTATTCTGTTTCATAACTCAGCTAATATATGAAAAACTTCCAAAGGACATTGCTGAGAGGCGTGTTCTGCTTCTCGACCCTGTTCTTGGGACAGGTTAGTCCTTTACTCTTTGATTTCGAGATTTGCAATTTCGTCCTTGCACCTTTCTGGTTATTTCGATCTGGTAGGCTCTTTCATCCTGTGTATAATGAAACTTGTGAATAATAATAATAGTAGAAAGAACCAACCTAAGATTAAATTGACATTTGTGCCTGGTTATTTCGATTTTGGTGTGTTCACTGTACATCAAGTGAATTGACATTTGTGCCTTGTTGTATCAGGAACAGTGAAATGAGAGAAAGTCTTTCAGATCGAAGGATAGCGCCACATGTCCTTGCGGAGAAGATTTGGTATGATGCAGAGCAATGGATGGCTCATTGTTGAGTATAGAAATCTTATTACTATGTCAAATTGTTGTTTTTCCCTTTTAATTAGTTTTGTAACTGATTGCTCTCTGTAGAGACGAAAAGATGTAAATGACGTTTATTTATCTATTAATATATTCACCTTGAAAAAAGTTTATAATTTTGTATAATTATAAATGGTATAGGAATTATATAATTATACAGGTGCAAAAAAAAAAAAAAAAAAAAAAAAAAAAAAAAAATTTGGGTGCTGGGCACCAACACCGACGGTTTTTTGGAAAAAACAGTCGGTGTTGGGTGCCTACACCGACTGTTTTTTCAAAAAAACAGTCGGTGTTGGTACCCTACACCGACTGTTTTTTTGAAAAAACAGTCGGTGTTGGTACCCTACACCGACTGTTTTTTTGAAAAAACCGTCGGTGTTGGTACCCTACACCGACTGTTTTTTAAAGAAAACAGTCGGTGTTGGTACCTACACCGACTGTTATTCACCCGTCAGTAAAGATTTATCTATACCGTCGCCGCCATCACCGACGCCTCAATAACAGTCGGTATAAGTGTTTTTTAACAGTCGGTGAAGGGGTTTTTTGTACTAGTGAATCAACTAATGCATGTATAATACTGGACTGCATGTATAATAGTTATTTTAGTGATTATTTTACTAATGCATGTATAATTGTGCTTGTTTCTAATAATGTTGTTTTTTGTAGAACCATGTCACATTCAGGTGAGCAACGATGGCTCTTCGCTTTTGGTGCCAGTAGCCAGGGTTTACAGAGGGTAATATGAAGATATACATGTTTTAATAAAGAAAGAGTTGAGTAAAAAGTTGGATGAAGGACCTTGTAAAAAAAGGGAAGAGGTGAGATGAAGGACCTTCAGAGCCGGATGAAGAGCCGAATGAAGAGTCGGGCACAATCTTGTCAGACTGACAAGATTGTGTCCGACTCTTCATTCGACTCTTCATCCGGCTTAGAAGGTCCTTCATCCACCTCTTCCCTTTTTTTTAGAAGGTCCTTCATCCAACATTTTACTCAACTCTTTCTTTATTAAAACATGTATATCTTCATATATATTACCCTCTGTAAACCCTGGCTACTGGCACCAAAAGCGAATCTTAAGTTTATATATGAAATCACTATGGGATCGAGTCTCAGGAAGAAGGATATGTCTACCCAGTATGGATTTGTGTAATATATGCTCAATATGGATTTGTGTAATGTTTCAATTTAAATTTTGTAATACTCAATATGGATTTGTATAATTTAGTGTACATGAATTTTTAGTTTACCCTTATTAATTGACCGGTTTGTATGCCATCCACCTATTTTGTGTTTCAAATATAAAGCATGTTCTTGTAATTAAATAAATATAGAGAATTTAGTAATTTTTTGTGCTGTAATTGTAAATAAGGAGATGAATTTATGAATTTTGTAATTGCTGAACATGGATTTGTAATGCTAACTATGAATTTTGTAATGCTAAGTATAATTTTTGTGCTGTAATTGGAAAATTGGATGTCAAATTATTTGAAAAACTGGGGGTAAACTCAATATTGAATTTTGTAGCAAACTGGCTAGCAAAACTGGAGGCTAGCCCAGAAAAAAAATTGTTAATTGAAAAATATATAGGATAACATACACGGATATTAAACTTAAAACCGTGTCCAAATAGTAATTGTCACGGATATTAGTTGAATATCCGTGTACGAAATAGCTACAAGGAAATTTTTTTTTTTTAAATCCGTGTAGAAAAAGACTAGCCCATAAATAAAAAAAAAACCCAAAAAATATATAGGACACGAAAACTTTAATTCTATTCATCAATGAACTATAAATTTCCATAATAATTTTTAGCATCCCTAAACAATGGGATTTGCTGCCCGAATTTGCAAAATTAAAAGATAACCTAAACGAAATTAGCTACCATTACACACGGTTCTTAAGTACAAATAGCCGTGTATGATTTGTTAGAGAGCTACACGGATTTCTTAACGAAAGATCCGTGTCAAAAGTAAATGTACACGGTTGTTTCTTGAAAATCCGTGTATAAACGCAATCTCCTATGGGGCATAACCCGGATTTTTATAAATTTTCATAGAAGAGGCTAGCATTATAAACACGGTTCTTAAATACAAATAGCCGTGTCTGATTTGTGAGAGAGCTACACGGATTTCTTAACGTAAGATCCGTGTAGAAAAGTCTTTGTAGGGTTTTGGTATAAAAGGCCTTCTCCTTCCAGCGCCGTTTTTTTTTTATCAAGTAATTAATACTGTCTCTCTCTGTATTGAATGCGCTGATCCGATTTCTGCAAAGGCCAGCAGCTGGTATTATCTGAGATCTTTGAAGTTTGTATTTTCTCCTCTCTATCTTTCTAAGGTTAGTGTATATATATATATATTTTCCTTTTCTTCCTCTATTTTTATGTTACTTATTTGTACTTATTTAGATCGATCATGTGTAAGTAGTGTATTGTTGTCCAATAACCGACCCCTACTGATGCTTTTAGGTCCTTGCCCGTCCATAATTAATCCAATAGGGATTAATTTTGGATAGTCCCCGTTTTGGGACTGCTCTTTGAATATTGGGACTCATTTAGGATGTGAACACATATTAGCGGGATTTAATTAGTAATTGAGGAAAGTTCGACGGTATTTTCCCTTAATGCTCCTACGAGTATGTGGTTTTTAAGCATACTTGGGGAGTTAAGGGGAAATGCTGCCGAATTTTTCTCAAATACTAATTAAATCTCGCTAATATGTGTTCACATATGGGACCTAATATTCAAAGAGTGGGTTAGGATTGTAAACCGGCCCTTTGTAAGCCTAGAATTTGGTACCAATTTACATGTTGACCATGATTAATTGAAATCATTTTTTTAATTCAATTTACAGATGGATCGAAGTTGGATGTATGAATTGCGACGTGATAGTGAAGAATATTTGGGTCGCGTTGATGAGTTCATAAAATTCGCTGAGAGGTATAGAGTGAAGATGAAGGAAGCCGACATTTTGTGTCCTTGTAGAGATTGTAAATTTTTTTTAAGATTTGGGGACTCCGAAGAAATTAGAGCTCATCTGATTTGTCGTGGATTTAAGAAAAGATATACATGTTGGTTCATGCATGGTGAGGAATTTGGGGAAAGTAGTTGTACCAATAAGAATTCTAACCGTTGTGAAGAGAGCGATGAGAATGTAGAAAATTTGGATAATTTTGAACTTGATTTCAGCGATGATGATTTGAATGACGAAAATTTTGATAATGTTGAACTTGATCGCAACGACGATGATGAGCTGCAGACGGAAATCGATGAAAATGTAGTACACGAGTATATTGATAATCTGGAGGACATGTTACATGATGTGGAAGATGAAATTACTGATAAAAATTATGATAAATTTCAATATTTGTCTAATGAATCCAAAAAGCCGTTGTATCCCGGGTGTACCAAATTTACGAAACTGTCAGCTGTGTTGAAATTATTTAACCTGAAAGCAGAAAATGGTTGGAGCGATAAGAGTTTCACGTCCTTATTAAAGCTTTTAGGAGAAATGCTCCCGGATAACAACGAGTTACCCCGTACAATATATCAGGCGAAAAAATTGATATGTCCAGTGGGTTTGAAGATCGAAAGAATACATGCATGTCCGAATGACTGTGTATTGTACCGTAATGAGTACGAGGCCATGCATGTTTGTCCTAAGTGCGGTGTTTCTCGGTATAAACGTAAGGACCAGGGAGTCGGGACAATTGGGTTGAAAGCCGTAGTTGCTGATAGAGATGAACTACAGAAGGCGCATTTTTTGGTACTACAGCACATGACAGATGTTGCTCCCTATATAGATGAGCACATGGCAATCCTTCAACAAGAGTACTACACGAGAAGTCAGAAGTGGCTTACCAACGAGCATAATCGTTCATTTGTAGGATGGCTGAGAGAAAGGGTGCAGTCACACCCCGATAGGGGGCCCGTAAATGAAATTGTTCGACTGCTGGGCGAAGGACCCCGAATTATTGTTAGAACATTCCAAGGTTACGAAATTAACGGATATACATTTTACACTAAAACCCAAAGTGATAAGAGCACGATGCAAAATAGTGGGGTGACGTTGGTGGCGACGTCTCAAGAATTCAGTAGATCCGGAGATTCCCGGCCGGTTTTTGCATCAAAGTCGTATTATGGCGTTATTGAGGAAATTTGGGAGCTCATTTACAGTCCTGACCTCAGCATTCCCTTGTTTCGGTGTCAATGGGTCGAAGACCGGGGTGTTAAAGCTGATAACGACGGGTTCACACTCGTTGATTTTAATAAAGTTGGGTATGTTGATGATCCGTTTATACTCGCCAAGCAAGCAACCCAAGTCTTTTATGTCACTGACCCGAGTGATAATAGGTGGAGCATCGTCCTATCTGGGAAAAGAAGAATTGTTGGGGTACAAAACGTCGTCGACGAAGAAGAGTATGACCAGTTCGACGAAATACCTCCATTTTGTACCGACGTGCAAACTGAGGTAGCCTCAATTGAAGAACAAGACGAAGCAAACTATTTGCGATCCGACCACAATGAAGGAATATGGGCCGAATGTAATGTGAAATCAGCGGAAAAAAAGAGAACAAGGAAAAAAAAGAGAGATGTATAATATTTATTTTGTTTAGAAAATAACTTTTTAATTATCTTGTTTGGAAACAACTTTTAAATAATATTCTAGTTAAAATATTTCTATTTCAAAACAACATAAAGGTTTTTACATATTAGTTCACATATTAAATATTAGTAAAATAATATTTCCAGTTAATATATTTCTATTAGGATTTGAAAATTAGTTGAAATATTACATTTCAGTAAAAAAATACTGGCGTTTCAAACATTTCGAGTTGAAATAATACGTAAACTTATTTATTGTCACTAACAAATAATATAAAAAATAACAAGTTCAACCACGCAATGTTGTCAACTACTTCACACACGGCCTTTTATTTAATAATACGTGAGGAGAATAGTAACGTACACGGATTATTAACTAAAATCCACACAAAATGAGAAGAGCTACACGGCTTTTTAATGAAGGTCCGTGTATAAAGGTAATCACACACGGATGTTAGAGTAAACGTCCGTGTGTAAAGAGTTTAGGGTTTCATGGGGATGGGAGCTACACGGATTGTTAAAGGTAAAATCCGTGTAGATTAATGGAAAAATTTGGTATAAAAGGCAATCTCCTCCCGGCGCCGTTTTGATCAAGTAATTCTGATCAAAAGAAATTAAGAATTACTTGGAAAATAACTTTGTGCTATTCAGATATGGGAAATCGCAATCCTCCAAAAAATCCGTGTATAATCCGACCATGTGGACGAGGTGATAAATGTCCTAACTGCGGGAAGAATGGTCTCAAGACTCACATAATTCAGTGGGAGGATGTACCCCCGCCACCTGTGGTGGAAGTCTCTTCTCATTCAGAATCCGAATCCGATCCTGAGTCTTATGAAGGTGATTCGGATTCGGGTCCTGATGATCCTTACGGTCCACACGGTCAGTTTGATGATCCCAAAGTTTGGTTAAGGTTGAGAAGAAGCAAGAGAGTATGGGAAAATGTAAACAAGAAAGGAGGCAAGCGAGCAAGATATTTCCCTGAAAAGAGAAAAAGGGGAGGCAATTAGTGAGAAAGAATAGTTTTTTAATTAGGGATAGAGACTTATATTGTTATATATTTTATGTTTTTGTTTTGGTATTAAGTGATGTATCCAGTAACTATTCCTATGTTATTAATATATGAAGTATTTTTATTTTTTATTCTCTTGAACTCTATTTTATTTAACCTTTTTTGTGCTGTTCACATTTTTGAACATTTACACTTTCCAAATTTGAATTTATGATGCATGTAAATAAGTTAAACAAAGCTTGTCTTAAAAATTTATCAAACTTGGAAAAGTCCATTTGAGGACAGACAGGTATTAGTATTTGGTTTTAAATATTAGTTCAAATATCAAATATTAATAAAAAATATTTATATTTCAAACATTTCTAGGTCAAATATCAAATATTAGTTCAAAATAATACATATAATAAATCATTATAACTTCAAATAATACAAAAAATAAGAAGTAAATTCACTTAATATTTTTAATTACTTTCTGCACGGACTTTTTTTTAATAATACGTGTAGAAGGGTCTTTCTACACGGACGTTCAACGTAAAAGTCCGTGTAGCTCTCCTTCATTCTACACGGTTGTTAGGTTAATATCCGTGTAGAAAGAGGGTTACAATATAATAAATGACTTGGCTCGCGCCGCTTCGAGTCCTTTGCCAATTTCACCTATCTATTTCTCGAAGGCCGAGTACCCTCGTTGCGATTTCTCCAAATGCTCAACCTTCCTCTCCAACTCAGATTGAAGAACTTCGCCCGGGAGGCTGCATGTGCCTGTTCTGCCTTCAGAGGAGGGAGAAATCTGAGTTGGGAGAGGAAGGTCGAGCATTTGGAGAAATCGCTTGCTGTGGAGTTGTATTTCTAAAAAGAAAATGATCCCTATGAAGGTTTGGTACAGGAACTCAGTGATCAATTGCAGGTTTTCAAATATCTCGGATGCAAGTTGCAAAGAGTTTAGGGTTTAGATCTCTAGAATAGTGCTACACGGTCTTTTAAATAAAGTCCGTGTAGAAAGGGTAAGAGACACGGATGTTAAAATTAAAAAGGGGAGGCAATTAGTGAGAAAGAATAGTTTTTTAATTAGGGATAGATACTTATGTTTGTTGTATATTTTATGTTTTTGTTTTGGTATTAAGTGATGATGTATCCAGTAACTATCCCTATGTTGAAATTAATATATGAAGTATTTTTATTTTTTGTGCTCTTGAACTCTATATTATTTAATTTCCAGTTACAAATTAAAACTTGAGAGTAGGTCCGATGAGCATCGGACCTACTC
The DNA here is from genome assembly GCA_011114355.1 of Carex littledalei. Lineage (NCBI taxonomy): Eukaryota > Viridiplantae > Streptophyta > Magnoliopsida > Poales > Cyperaceae > Carex > Carex littledalei. Next base: position 9,410,116 of record CM022079.1, read on the forward strand.
TGCTGACGATGGGCTTAATCACCGTCTATTTGCTTTAAAAGTCGTGCGGAATCGTTTAAAATTACGTTCGTATCTGTTTCAGTTTCCGTGCGGACATATCTTAAATTACATCGGACGGTCATCATCGTTGAACATGAAAGTAGGTCCGGTGGTCATCGGACCTACTCCCTTCTCTTTAACTGAACATCTGTGTAGAAATGCAAAGCGAGCTACACGGACGTTTAATGAAAAGTCCGTGTAGAAAGGTATCGTACACGGATGTTTAATTAAAAATCCGTGTACAAAAGGTGAGGGAAAGTGAGGCGGGGAAAAGCCAACCTAGGCGAAAATTTTCGTAAAATTTGTTTTGAATATTTGGGAGTCCCATCAGAGAGCTAAAGGAGGGAACTTCGAAAAAATTTGTCCACAGAGATCGAGGAGGGATAGAAGGGCTTTCATAAACTCAAAGGTGATGTAATATCTGTGGTTATATCCGACCGTCTAATCATTATGATGCACGAATATTAAAGGATCTTGTGCATCATCTAGAACCAGATCTAAACAGAAATATTATGTTACCTCAGAGAGGGCGGAAAATCTACCCACCACCTCCTAAATGAAGACATCAGGACCGTTCTTCGTTTATCGGACGGTCAACAAAGCTTGATATTTACTAATCACCTAATACATGTACAACAGTACATACGAAAATAATTCAAAAAATATATTTTTATTTTTTTTACATCTTATATGGCCAAATAATACTTATACATATTATTTTTATAAACTTTCATCATTGTATGTCCCTTCAAATTGTAAAAATATTTTTGGACCGTTCATTTTCAAGCGGAAAATCAACGGTCGATCTGCAACGAAATCATTCCATATATGTTTTAAAATGATCAAGGGAGAACATTGAATGTAACCAACATAAAAGTTTGGAAAATTTATTATGATAGAGGTTTGATCCAGCACGAAGTGTTTGTGGCCATACGATACTTCAATATTCAATGAACTAGATAAATGGGTAAATAAAAATAATTTTTGATCAAACTTTCACGGAAGACAATAAATGCAATGCTCTTTGATTTGAACGGTCCCGATCAATCAACGGACTAACTATTTTTGTGCGTCTTCACAATCTCACAAGGCAAGAGTTTATGTTTCATGAAACATAAACTCTTGCCTTGTGAGATTGTGAAGACGCACAAAAATAGTTAGTCCGTTGATTGATCGGGACCGTTCAAATCAAAGATTACAGCCTTTGATCAAGTGCAGCAAATTTTGATGGAATTTTAACTTCATTTACCCATCCATCAAGCTGTATTATCAAGCTGTATTACCCAAAGTGAGTTCGATGGGCTCTATCACCGTCCGATCTATCTCAAGATCCGTGCGCACGTAGATTAAAGCTGGCGCGAAAGTTCTAGCGGGAATCAATCGTTATGTACGTATTTTTTAGGGGAGCGCGCAGCTTGGGTCCGATGCCCATCGGACTCAAAGTGGGTTCACGCCAGAACGTTCGCGCCCAGCCGCTTGGGTCCGATGCCCATCTGTTTTACGATTGATTCCCGCCAGAACTTTCGCGCCATCTTTAATCTACGTGCGTGCGGATCTTGAGATAGATCGGACGGTGATAGAGCCCATCGAACTCACTTTGGGTCCAATGGGCATCGGACACAAGCTGCTCTCGTACATAACATATTAAAAGTAGGTCATCATAATTCAAAACGGTTTATCTGATTCGTTCGTATTTGCTTGCGATGGGTTTAATCACCGTCTATTTGCTTTAAAATTCGTGCGGAATCGTTTAAAATTCGTTCGTATCTGTTTCAGTTTCCGTGCGCGCATATCTTAAATTACATCGGACGGTCATCATCGTTGAATTTTGAAAGTAGGTCCGGTGGGCATCGGACCTACTCCCTTCTCTTTAACTGAACATCCGTGTAGAAATGCAAAGAGAGCTACACGGACGTTTAACTAAAAGTCCGTGTCGAAAGGTATCGTACACGGATATTTAATTAAAAATCCGTGTAAAAAGTTTTTTAATTTGCAATTCCCGGAAAATTATATATTGTTAAAGCTAGCTTTTGTAATTATTTTGTAAAGTCCCCATAAATTATTTATTCTTCATATCAGGTAAGTGTTAATTTATGTTTTCAAATCAGATTATTTAGACAGCATTAAGTATTTTACTTAGAATCAACGTTTTAAATATTAAAGGTTTTTAAGTAATAACCTTTGCAGTGCTTATATATTGTTGCATGTTGTTGTTTTGTGCTGCTAATTCTTATCTATAAAAGTATTTATTTAGATAGCATGAAGTATTTAACAAAAAAAGAAACTGTGTAAAAAAAAGATTGTTGATTAAAGAACAAAATATATTACATAAAAAAGGATCCCCATACATCGTACCAAAAGAAATGATCCTCATACATGTACCACAAATTTAAAGAAAAACTACAAAATAACTACAAAGCAAACAAAAAAAAAAACTTAATTAAACTATTTAGATGGTGGTGGCTGCCTTGGACGTTTAATCCAAGGGAAGAATGGTCTGGCTGCATTTTTGCCCCTACGTACGTAGGGCTTTGGTGGTGGGTGCCCCCTTGGGCTTCGCCGTGGCACACTTGAGGGGGGCCATGGCCATGTCCTCTTCACGTAGGGAGGAGGCTTTTCGAAGCCGGGAGGGACTGCGGGACCTTCGGCAGGGAGGACGAGAGGGACTTCGGGAGGGTTTGAGGGGGGCCGGGGCCGTGGCCCTGGCACATTTGGTGGTGGGTGCCCCCTTGGGCTTCGCCGTGGCACACTAGAGGGGGGCGGTGTCACGGCCATTTGAACATACCAAATCTCAATCGGGGTTTCTCAGATTATATAGAATTTTGAAGAGTCGTTTCGTCTTCTCCTTAGAAATAATAATAAAGAGGCAACTTTTCGAATTCCGTCGTGGAATTGTTCAAATTAAACAAAACTTAAATAAATAATCTGATTTTTATACTTTTATCACGGACTTTTAATTACATGTCCGTGTATAATTGTAAAAAGACACGGACGTTTAATTAAACAGCCGTGTCGAAAGGTATTCGTGCACGAGTGTCGTTCCAATGTCCGAAAAGGATAGACACGGATGTTAAAATCAAGTCCGTGTCGAAAGGTCTTTCTACACGGACTTTCCGATTAAAGTCCGTGTCGCTCTTCCTCATGTTACATGGATTTTAAGTTAATATCCGTGTCGAGCGAGTCTTTCTACACGGATGTTTTATCCAAAAAGTCCGTGTAGATCTTGTACTTCCTCTCTACACGGTGTTTAGATTAGATGTCCGTGTATAAAGGTGTTCTAACACAAATGAATAAAGTGAATTGTCCGTGTAGAACTAGGGTTACAATACATATTACGCGCCTGTTCTTCCAAATTTTTCATAACTTAGCTCGCGCCTTCAATTCTTTTCCAAACATTTCGAAACTTAGCTCGAGTCCTTCTTCACCACCTCACCTCGATTTCGTCGCCTCTCCTGTCCAACCAACTCTCCGGACCGACAACCAACCTCTTCTTTCTCGGGGAAACGCTCAACACCTCCATTGCGAAGAAAGTTTCTATTTTTTTTTGGTATTTACTGGAGGTATTTACTGTATTTACCTTGTTATTTACTGAAAAAGTTCAATTTTTTTTTTTATAGAACCATGTCGATTGAGAATGAGCACGTAGATATGATGGAAGAAGGCGAGCACCAAGCTGCTGCCCAATCAGGTTCGGCCAAAAGGAAAAGAGGTCCGACGATGTGCGCGTCCACGTCCGAGGCAAAGCAACTGGACATCGAGTTCAGTAAAAATGGGTGTGCGAAGGGTCCACGGTCGGCTGAGTACAAAAATTTTGCGTGCACCACGGTGAAGCAAAAGGCAGACATCCTGGTAGAGAGATGGGATCACTTTTCGAAAGCCCAAAAGACCGAGTGGTGGAACATTGTGAAGGTGAAGTACCTAACCAGTTAACATCTTTTTTTTAATTGTACATGAACTTAAATGCAGTAATTTGGGTGTCAATGCAGGCTCAGTGGAACATCCCGGATGACATCCCGGAGGTGGTAAAGGATAAGACCTTGAAGATAATGAATGAAGCTTGGAAGCAATTCAAAAGCACGCTGAGTACGGATTGGATGGATCAAGGTAAAAACCCGGTAGGCTACTATACTTGGCTGACTCAAGCGAAGTGGGAGAAGTTTGTGGAGATGAAGAGCACGGACGAGTTCAAGGTATGTAAATTCAGCAAAATTACCTTTTTTCCTTTATCGATTTGAATTATGTTGGTAAATGGTGTCCGAAATAGGCACCCTGTTGCTGTTGTTCCAGTCATATATAAATGTGAAATGGTGTTTATTTTGAATAACTGAATTAATATGGAGTTGAAATGGTACTGTTCCACTCACAACTTGTAATTTTTTTGCTTGCTTTTTAATTGGTTTGTTTACTTTTTAATAAATGGAAAATAGTAGCTAGGCTAATTTTTTTACTTAATTTGATGTGTGAAGAAAAAAAGGGAGGAGGGCAGGAGGATCGTTGCAATGAACAAGTATCCGCACAAGTTGGGGTCGGGTGGTTACCAGGGTAAAAGGGAGGAGTGGGCTAAAATACTGGAGTTGAACAAAGACGATGACTCACCCGTGGTTAGGATAAAAAATACTAGGGCCCAAAATTGGGCGTTGGCAAGGTCCGAGTTAACCACTGACGGGAGGATAGTACTACATCCCACGTTGCGACCCGTGGCTCAGAGAATGGTAAGAGTCGTTCGTTAGAACTATGTGTAATTCAAGCGTGTTAAAAACTTTGTGTACATCACTAATTCTTTTGCGTGTCAAACTAAATTTTATATTCACAGTTGGAGGTGGAGGAGGAGGTCAATTCCGGTGCCCGGTCGGTCGAAAGGCAAGATGACTCCTTGTCCATAGCGCTCGGGAATCCAGAACACCCTGGTCGAGTAAGGGGCGTAGGTGCCTACAGGGGCTGGAAGGACGTATTCAATGGACCGAAACCTCAAAGGAAATCTCGTGCGAAAGTGAACAAAGACGAGATAGTTGCGCAGATACGCAAGGAGGTGAGCGCCGAGTACCAGGCAAGGATGGACGCGTTGGAAACAAGGTTGCGCCACGATTTTACAGCTATGGCGCAGCCAGCCGAGCAAGCACCTCCCACCCCGACGGGAGTTCGGCGAAGTAGTCAGGCATCCGGGACGTTCGGATACGATTTGGATCGTCTAAAGGTAATCACTACTTGTTCGTATTCTAAAGGCAATTACTACTTGTTGGACAATATTTCAATTTAAAAATAACTACTTGCATGAAATTGCAGGACGCCACAGCATGCGAACTCGTGCTGTGGCTCGGGAGTAAGCCTCTGATTGTTGCTAAGGGCATGGTACATCCAGCAGCCAACAAAGTGCACAATGAGCAGCTACTTCCCGGCCATGCCGCCGTACAGATTGACAATGTCGTGGAGGGATGGGGGCACGTACCTCTTCCTGTCCAAAGACCCGAGAATGGCATGCTCTATGTCGAAGATGCCCGGCTGTCATTCGTGCAATGGCCCAAGAATCAGATTATTTTGGATCAGGTAATGCATAAATAGTCAAGTTATTTTGTTACATTCAAAGCACTTCCTTTTCAAATACTTGAAAAAGGTAAAAAATTTTGATACAGACAGTAGGAGATGATGGTAGTCGCACGGAGGGCGTGATGTCACCGGTACGGAGGGACGAAGCAGAAGGACCTTCCCAAACAGTTGCTGACCCTGCTGCCGGAGCAGCGGTTGCTGACCATGCTGCCAGACCAGCAGTTGCTGACCATGCTGCCGGAGCAGCAGGGTCAGCAGCTGCAGCTGGAGCAGCAGGGTCAGCGGCTGCTGCTCCGGCAGCAGGGTCAGCATCTGCTGCTCCGGCAGCAGGGTCAGCAGCTGCTGCTCCGGCAGCAGGGTCAGCAGCTGATGCCCAACCAGCAGGCCATGAACCTCCTGCCCAAACATCAGAACCTGACCCTACGGCCGGACCAGTAGGCCATGACCCTCCTGTCCAACCAGCAGGACCTCCACCTCGTCTGCTCACCGAGGAAGAATACAAGCTCCTTCCCGGAAAGGATTTGCGGGATCTCCACGACCGCTTGATGGCGGCACCCAAGGACATGACGGAAGTCGTCATACCTGTCCCTCCGGGGATATTTCTACACGAAGGCTCGGTTGTACTGCTGCCGTTCACCGACTTCAAGGACTTTCTACATGCCTCGGGGTCCGATAGATGGCTCTCCGTGGGGCACATCACCATTTTCCTCATGTTAGTGACCAAAAATTGTTTATATCATGTGTATAGCACTGAAGAATATATTCTAATGTCATATGATAATTTTTCAGGAGGCTAATGAATACTACTCATTGCAAGAGCAAACAGAACTTGTGTGCTTTTCTGGACCCCAGCGTAGTTAGCTGGATGAACGTGAAAAATGCTCCGAGGGTGGCTACGGAGTACCTGTGTGGCGCGATGCTCCAAGCTACTAAGGAGAGGAAGAGATTTCTTCTCTTGCCATACCACCAGATGTTAGTTCTAACCTTGTGATTAAATATATAAATAATTGAAATCACACCATCAAGTCAAGCAAACACGTGTCTCACTATTATATATGCCAAAATATTGTACTGTATGCTAAGATCCTATAATTCTTCTCCTCCCACAGGGGACACTGGTGTTTGATCATCATTGTGCCTTGCCTGAGTGCGGTTTACGTCGTGGATTCTTTGCAGCCCACAGAAAAGATCCCATTTGGCACGTGCAAATCAATCTTCCCGTATGTGCAAAAGTAAGCAATAATCTTTCACTATGTTTGATTTATTCCCAATTATAACAAATTGTGGAATTGCTAATTAGAGTCACTCCATTTTGTAAGGGCTTTTGCTGCATACGTTACAAAAGGAGGATTGTGCAGCAAGGACAAGAAAGTGGGAAAAAGGTTGACTTGGAGGTGGTGGCCGGTGAGCACAACACAATTCTATAATTTCATATTTTGTTCAAAAAATTATTGTCATTCTAACATAGGCCGCTAAATGTAAATTGTAGAGCCCGCAACAGGAGGCGGGTTGGGAATGCGGATATTACATGATGATTTCCATGTTTCTCTTTGTCGAAAAAATGCAATTCACATTTCCAAATGTGGTATGTAATTCATATTAATTGTGCCTATATAATAGCAATTGATATTTTCATATTATGCTTACTTATAATTCTCATTTCATTACATTAGCAATTGATATTTGCGACTGTCTTGCATCTACCTTTTCTTGTTAGTAACTAATATCAAATTATAATTGTAGAAACCATCAAAGCAAGCTGTGTACTCCAAGGAGCAAATCGACAATATAAGATGTAGCTGGGCAAGATGGTTTCTATATCAATATTGTAATGCTGAACATGGATTTGGATAACAATTTAGTGTATATATGAATTTAGCAAGCATAATTTAATGTCAAATTATCTGGAAAACTGGCTAGCAAAACAGAATGGTATATGAATTTTGTAGGAAAACTGGCTAGCAAATTAAACTGGAGGCTAGCCCAGAAATGAAAAAAATCAAGAAAAAAGAATGGGACAATTCTACACGGATATTAAACGAAAGCCCGTGTGAACGTCCGTGTAAAACACAGTAATTCCACACCGTTGTTAAACAAACAACCGTGTAGAAATGAGTACAGATATTCTTTTATACAGTCCGTGTATGATAATTAAGAATGCTTCACGGATATGAAGTTAAAAGTCCGTGTAGAAAACAATACTTGACACCGTTATTTAACAAAAACCCGTGTAGATCGTTTTCGGTGTCTACACAGATTATTTTATATTTGTCCGTGTACGATAGTTATGACAGGACACGGATATGAAATTAAACGTCCGTGTAGCTAGAGTAATTCGACACGGTTGTTCTGACTAATGTCCGTGTAGAACGAGTTCGGAGATACAAGGATTATTTTATTTTATTGATTTGCTAAGAGAGGGACACGGATATACAATTAAATGTCCGTGTAGATAAAGTAACCGACACGGACATTTAGTTGCATTGTCCGTGAATAAAGAGTAGTCGTACACGGTCGTTTACGTAATATCCGTTTTGCTCGGTTATATGGAGAGCGCCACAGGCAGGTGTATGTTCACGGCTGTTTATTTGGTAATCCGTGTAGAAAGCGTTAGATATACACGGGTAAATATCCGTGTCTATAGAGGGTACCTTTTATACACCCTCAACTCATACACGGCAGGGAAATCCGTGTTGCTCTTCCGGTAATGTCCGTCTGCAATCTCTTTTTCTGTAGTAGTGATATGTGTATGTGTATGTGTATATGTATATGTATATAGAGTATGGCTAACGTGCTTCCTCTAGAACTTCAGCGATATGCTTCCGGGGGCATATCTTAGTGTTTGATGTTCAAACAACAAATGCAAACCGTTAGATGTGATCTCTATATTAAAATCTGCTTGGAGACCAAATTTTACATTTTTTGGAATTTTTTTACTATTTATTAAGCCACTTTGAAAATTCCAGATCATATGGTCCAGACTGTTTTTACTGTTCACCCGGATCTGGAATTTTCAAAGTGGCTTAATAAATAGTAAAAAAATTCGAAAAAATGTAAAATTTGGTCTCCAAGCAGATTTTAATATAGATTGAACATCTAACAGTTTGAATTTGTTGTTTGAACATCAAACACTAAGATATGCCTCCGGAAGCACGAGGCCGAAATGCTTCTAGAAGCACATTAGCCATACTCTGTATATATATATATATATATATAGAGAGAGAGAGAGAGAGAGAGAGAGTGGCTAAGATTAACTTGGTAGCCACTACCAAGTATTTTCAAAAAAAAAAAAGAGAGTGGCTAAGATCAAAGTGGTATGACCAAGGCCTTTGGTGCTACCAAGTCGTTTTTGGATTTTCAAAGTCCAAATGGTCGATCTAAACCGTTAGATGTGATCTATATATTAAAATCTGCTTGGAGACCAAATTTACATTTTTTGGAATTTTTTTACTATTTTTTAAGCCACTTTGAAAATTGCTGATCACATGATCCAGAATTTGGTTGCACTGTTTTTACTGTTCACCCGGATCTGTCATTTTCAAAGTTGCTTAAAAAATAGTAAAAAAATTCCAAAAAATGTAAAATTTGGTCACCAAGCATATTTTAATATAGATTGAACATCTAACGGTTTGAATCGACTATTTGAACTTTAAAATTGCAAAAACTAATTGGTAGACCAAGGCCTTGGTCATACCACTTTGACCTTAGCCACTATCTATATATATATATATATATATATATATATATATATAGAGGGAGAGAATGGCTAATATACAAACGTTTGTTTCTGGATTCAGGAACAAACGATTCAGTTCTCCGATTTCAAAGTTCAAACAGTCGATCCAAACCGTTAGATATTTAATCTATATTAAAATGTGCTTGGAGACCAAATTTTACATTTTTTAGAATTTTTTTACTATTTATTAAGATGGTTTGAAAATCGCTGATTTTATTAAAATTCTGCACCATTGAAAAACAGCGACCTTCAAACCAGTTTAATAAATATAAATAAAATTCTAAAAAATGTAAAATTTGGTCTCCAAGCACATTTTAATATAGATTAAATATCTAACAGTTTGGATCGACTGTTTGAACTTTGAAAATCGGAGAACTGAATCGTTTGTTCCTGAGTCCAGGAACAAACGTTTGTATATTAGCCATCCTCTATATATATATATATATATATATATATATATATATAGATAGTGGCTAAGGTCAACAAATTTGAGTTACAACAAAGTTACAACAAATTTGAGTTACAACAAAGTACTTGCAGATCAAATTTTATATTTTTTTGAATTTTTTTACTATTTATTAAGATGGGTACAAAATTCAATGGTCTAAGTATGGCTATTTTTTGTAAACTACTTAATAAATAGTAAAAAAATTCAAAAAAATATAAAATTTGATCTGCAAGTACATTTTATTTAGATAATCATGTTGAACGGTTTGGATCGACGATTTGGACTTTGAAAATGAAAAAAATGAATGTTGTAACTTTGTTGTAACTCAAATTTGTTGTAAGTGTATCCCTCCTCATATATATATATGTATATATATATATATATGTATGATTTTTTATATAATTTAGAGCAAAATTTTATGGTATATAAAATTGATCCGTTCTCGTAAGAAATTTTATACGATAGACACTCAATGTGTGTTTGACATCCATAGTTGAAATGTCTGACTATGTCTCTATTTATATCTTTTATGTTAAGTAATTCTATTTTTATTTTTTACTTGACAGTGTATACTAAAATATTTAAATTTAAATTGTCAGATGGTTATAGTTTGATTATGTCAATTTTTAATCAAACAAGCAGAAAGAAATCTTACTAATACACCCCAACTATAATACTATTAATTTGAAGTTTCTTTTGGGACGGCGACATATAACAATTATAGCACTATTTAAAGTATGTGATGAAATTAAATCTTTGTTTGGACGTTGCAATTTTCTTTTCGGGCATGTTCATCAACGGGAATTTTCTTGGGAATGGGAATATCAATATGTGAATTTCCAGAGTTTTTTAATCTATGGAAAATTTTGAATAAAGTGTTCAGTAAATACATGAAAAATTTGTTGGGAATGGTGATGCTGCTTGGAGTGTGAACGTTAATTTGGAAATCGATCCAAATGATACTGTAGATGTACCGAATGGAGATGAAGAGTACGGCAAAGATGTCGAAAGAATTAACAATCAAAGTCAAGCACGAAATGAAAAATAAAATAAAATGACTAGGCTTATGTGTCATGATTATGTTAGTCGTTAAAATAGGAACCTAACTTAAAAAATATTCTTGTATTTTGTTCAATTAAAAATTCTTGTACTTTTTTATTTTTTTATTTTTAGTTGTGTTTAAATTATGTTTTGTATAATTATTATTCTAATGTTAAAATGCTATTTAAAATAATTATTTTTAGTTTTGTCATGCTGTGTACATAATCTCTTTTCTCACTTCCTCACGAGTCCAGTATTTGAGAAATAAAAAGGAACTCTGAGTAGATTTTTTTTTCAGCTTCGATCTATTATAGAACAGGAAAGTTATCCACGTGATTTTTTTAGTAAAGATTAGAAGTCAAGCCCAACTATTTTTTTTTTTTTGAGTAATCAATAGGAGTCTAGCCCCCATTTCATTAACCATAATTGGTAATAGTTTTTGAGTTTCTGAGATGGAAACCCTGTTTACAAAAAAGGAAGTAAGTAAAAATTAAGAAAGGACCAAAGAAAGAAGAAAGGCAAAAAGATGGGAAAACAAGTCAGACACCAGTTATCCCTAAACTACAGCTGATGTTTCTGCAGCCCATTGTGCTTCATGATCTTCTCAAAGAATTATATTTTTTGGACTTCGAACATGCAATCTCCTACACAGAAAATATTGTCATTACTACTAGATCAAAGGTTGATTAGAGACTCACATGGTTTTAGAGATAGGAATATATATATTGGAGCCTCCGAACACTGTGAGAAGAAATATGGGTAAATTCAATTTTCCTGAGAATTCCAAAGGGAACGCTTCACCCCGAACAAGCCCTTCTTATTTCAAGACTATAGAATGGTATAATTCCGTGTATTAATTAATACATTTGGACATTTTACTTCTAATTTAATTCCTTTTTCCGCAATGTAAATCTCCAATATTTACTACAACCTTTATTAACAAACATTCGACCATTGTTTGCAAACTAAATGAAACTTCTGTGTCAAAATGTGTTTACTTCTAATTATTTAGAAAATCAGTTGTCCGAATTATTTGTCCATATATTGATCTATGGACGGAGTCAGATTTTCGAACTATGGAGATCAAATATACATGCAGATCAATCAAATAAAATTTTGAAGAACGGAGGTCAATTTTACAATTTCTTGAATTTTTACTCAAAATTATATAAAAAACATACATAAATATACAAATTAAAAAAAAATCGAGGTCACTTGATCGTTGATCCTCATACCTCCTTACATCCACCACTGTATAGGTCCTAACCACAATTTGGGAATAACCAAAGTATTGACAACATCCACCACTGTATAGTTCCCTACCACAAATTGAGAATAACCAAAATCTTGACACAGTGAAGCATGAATATAAAATACCAAAGGTCTCCATCTCTTGAGAGTTAGTACAAACTTTTTCTTCTTAAATGCTCCTTCATTGCTAAGGTCGACTTGTTGGCCAAGCTTAGAAATTCTTTCGGGCACGTTGAGTAAACAGAGTCATATATTCTCAAAATATACCTTAAAAGAGAACAAACATTGTTTTGTTTTGTGCATTAAAACCCTAAAATTTGACATTATATTAGAAAAGTATAATTCTAATTGGAAAAAATATTTATCGCGGACAAATAAAATATTTATATAAAATTATGATGATTTTCAAAAGGTCATGAATTCAAATACTAATAAAATAAAATAATCATTTTAAATTGTATTCGTCCAAACATCAATTTTTACGTGGATTAAAAATCTCCTTAACCTTTATTGTGTTTTATCTGAATTTTTAAGAAACTCTTACTTATAAATTAAGCCTTCTTAGTATTTTATTTGTCGTCTTCAATCTTTAATAAGAAGTTAGTTTCTGAATATATGCTAACGGTCATAATTACTTCTATAAAAAGGATTAAATTTTCTTTTCTTTCTCTTTAGAACAAACTAGAAATCATGAGAGACTTACCACCTCATAAATCACTCACAAAAAGTATGACAATTTTTTTTTTAAGGCAAATTCTTTAAACTTACTTTTTTTTTTTACAACAGAGAAGGTTCGATGGGTTTCAAGACCATACGATTCGCTTTAAGATCCGTGCATACAAAAATTGATTCAAGCTTGATGAAGCCAAAACATACAGTGAAAATCACTATATTTTTTTTGCATAAAATGGCCAAAAGCAAATGCAAAGTATCAATATTTTTCTAATTTATTTACCGCAAACGTGTTTTTAGGCTATTTTGGCATGTTTTGGAGAAAGTTGCGTATTTAGGCCAAAAATGAGGCAAAAGTGTCATATTTAGGCGATTATGGAGATAGCACCAAATCAAGGCATCACATGGAGCATGCAACACCTCACACTAAGTACACAACATGCGGAACTTGGAGGGCAATCCAAGTTTCCACCTTCTCCACTACTCCCACTACTCCACCTCTTTTTTAGGAAGACTATAAATACCCATCTTGTAATTGATTTCAGTGTGCGTGTATAATTGTGTTAAGTCCATAAAATAGATATTAGCAATCCTCATTGCTAGATTAGGTTATAGAGTTATTTAGAGAGAGAAAGGTAGTCATCGGAAGCCAAGCAGGAGAAGAAAGCGTCATCCAAGGAGGCAAGGTTCATCCATCTTCAATTGGGTTGTAATTTATGTTCTCTTTATTTTATTTCTTTTATTTTGTTATGGCCATGATAAACTAAACTTCTCATCTCTAGGATGAGGGTTGTAATCAAATTCTTAATTAAAACATTATGTTTTAATATATGTTTATGTTTTGTGTATGTTGATTTGAGTTTGCTTTATTATTTAAATCATTTTTATTAAGTCCTTGCATATATAGTTCTGTTTACTATATGCCAATGTCATCCACATACCAATAGGTGTAAAGTCATTGCACTCCGGTGTGAGTGGGATAATGCATGTAAGTACTTCTAATACTTCAGCTAATGAGTATTGGCAGCAGTTCAAAGACTGGGTTCGAACCTAGTATGCTCCATTGATAGGATAGCGTAAATTGGTAATTTAGATCATATTAGGAAACGCCTAGATTAGGTAGGGTCTTTGGGATATTAATTTAATTGAGGGGTAGAATAGGAATTGTTAATTGTGTTTGTGTGAGAAAGATAATTGCATACCTATAATACTTTGAATTGATAGCCCAAAAGTCAATCGCAAGATCGGAAAACCTTTCAAATTACGTACACAAAAACCAAGCACACCCTGCGGAGCAGTGACAGTGCCACATGCGAAGTAGCTGTGGCACAATATAGGCCGTATGCGGGATAACAAGCCACATGCGGAGTAGAGAGACATCAGAACTTATATTTTGTATAATTAAGAAGGAGAAAACATGAACCCTAGAGACTCTCTATTTAATTGTTTAATTCGAACCTTAGCACAATTAGCGGCACCGCATCAAACCTTTTGGATATTGAACCCTATTTAAAAACCTATTTAAAACTTTTTTATAATTTCCGGAGCACCTAAACTAGTGAAAATTGTTTATAATCTAATACACTATTCCTGTGGATTGACACTCCAATCATATTACACGGTATGATCATGCATTTGTGATATGAACATAAGTACAATTATGATTTATAAATCTTTAAAAGTAGTAGTTCAATTTGAACTCATCAAAGCTCACATGAAAAGTAACATAAAGCACACGAATCTTAAAGCGGATCAAACGGTTCTGGAGCCCTTTGAACTTAAAATAGGTCCGATGGGCATCGGACCTACTCCGTAGTCACTTTTATTAATTTTTAGTATAATATATGCTTTTTAGAATGTAGTCTATTGTTTTGGTTAATCTTTAACTATCTTTTTGTTGAAGTGTTACACTTATTAAAATGTTTTAAAACTGTAGTTTTGGCGATCTTGGCAGTGTCATTATATCTGACATTGATTTATTATTTTTTTTCCTCCGTTTTGTTAATTTGCAGCTTGATAAGATTTTTTTTTTGTTGTTGACAAAAGTGGAACATGTTCACTTAAACAAAGCAATCTGAAAATCATCCGCTTAAACACAGCAAGAAATAAAACAATACATATATAAGACCTTGCTTTGAACTGCAGAGTTCAGTTTAATTCAACATCCAACACAATTCTTCTCTAATCTCGTTTCCAGACCCATGGGTGACAACATGACCCCCCTCCTGTTTCTCCGAAATTGAATTTACCAGTAAAACTGCTAGGTAAATAAAGATATCGTTTTATAAATAACTAAAAGTTCAAAATTAATATTGAAAATTATAAAACATTATAATTCATAAAAGTATTTAAATAAGGATATACCCATGAAACATATTTTAATCATTTTGTGCTTAAATTAAGTGTTAAATAGTAAATTAACTGGTAAAGAAACTAAATATCTTTTAATTACATAATTTATGGGAACAGTTATCAAAATAAAATATTAGGACCCAACGACCTCATGATAACATGTCACTAATAAAAAATTTGGAACCCTATCATGTCTGCTTTTATATTTGAACCGGTGAATAATTGAGCACTAAAAACAGACTTCTATTTCTTTTATTAATCGAGCGCTGTTATATTACTGCACCACTTGGGTGGTGGGGTTATATTAATCGAGTGCTGTTATTATTCTATTTGCTTCCCGACATCGGACATTCCCCCTCTCTTGGTCTGATTCAATGTTTTTTCTTTAACGTACCAATGACCAATAAATCATGGACCCACTAACATTACGGGTCTGATTTAATGGTTTTTCCTTTAGCATATTGTTAATTTGGGAGCGACTAACAGTCCCCTTCATTTTGTCTCCTAAACGTCCTCCTGACTAACTGATGCGTAAAGTACGACGGGGACTACTAACTACCAGAGGGACCAATAACTACTTTGGAGACCGATTATATTTGAAAAAATTTACAACTGGCGTGAGCATGTATGGATACTTATGCACACAAGTATTATTATATAATATATTAAGTATTAATACCTAAGACATGAAATATTCAAAAAAAAAAAAAACTGGACATCAACTTTCTTCTCTCTCTAATCACACACACATCTTTTACACGTTTTTAGAAGTGAGTTCTTTTTCTCCGTTTAATCTCGTCAGTTTTCTGACGATCTGTGAGGAATTTTGCGAATCTAAAACCACGAACATTTTCTACGTAATATTCTTTTTCAAATGAGATCCATGATGAAGTACTTTCGGGTCTTCATTGTTCAAGTATTCATACATCGGCGTATAAGTATTCATACCTTATCAAGTATTAATCTCTAAAATGTCAAATATTGTTCTCTAAAATGTTAATTTTAGAGTATTCGTACTTACTAAGTAAAGTGTGAATATTTCTGTTGTAAAAAAATTATGAGAAACCCACATACGTATCTTCGGCATTAACTAACTGGGGGGGATCGCAGACGTCACTTGAAAGCGACAGCTACGGGGACCACAAGCGTAAAAGCACATGCGTAAATACGATAGGGACCACACGCAGAAATCAAGGACAAGAGGATGCATAACGACTATCGCAAGTGTCAGCTTTGTAACTGTTATAAATATTTATTTCTAAAATATCAAGCATACTTACGCATTGAAGTGTGAATTTTTATGTTGTAAAATATTCCTGAGAAATCTCTAAATGTGTTCTGTGCATTAACTACCTGGGAGACCACTACCTATATGGGGGGACCACAGACGTCACTTGAAAGCAACAACTATGGGGACCACAAGCGCAAAAGCGCATGCGTAACCACCGCACAATCACTAGCACTGTAGTTTTAGTAAAAATATTAATATCTAAAATTTTAAGTATTCATACTTACGCATTGAAATGTGAATTGTTATGGTGTAAAGTAACTTAAATTAGTTAATATGTTTGGTGTTTGAATGTATTGATAGGTACTGAAGAAAATATTCATACTTATAAGTGAAGTATGAATTATTTATATATGACACTTGTTAACGCCTGCCAATATTAATATCGACGCTTACAAGTATTCATACTTCATCATACAACATTAAATAGTACTAGTTCCAAGTATTTATAGCTAAATGATAATCCATCAAATGCAAAGCACAACTAATTAAGTACTATAAACATTTTAGCATAGAAGAAAAAAAACTAACTAGAGAAGAAAAAAATAAGAAAAACCTAAACTAAAAAAAATAGAAAAAAAAATACCCACCAGAGAATAAAATAATAAGAAACCTAAACTTAATAAAGGGGAAAATATTGATACCACGTTGAGAAAATATTCATCCACATCGAGCAAGCATTTATATCTCATAATGCAAGTATTCATACTTAAGATACCTATCATATTTCTAAAAAAATGAGTGCAAGTATGAATGTCAATGCGCACAAGTATTAATATATAATATATCAAATATTCATACCTAAGATATCTAGTATTTCTAAAAAAATATAATATCGAAAATTTTAAATATTCACAATTACACATTGAAGTATGAATTGTTACAAACGTAAATATATTATATTGTAAAATATATTATAATGTAATACTAATATTTAACAAAACAAATACATTTAATCACAATTAAAAAGTATTGATATTTAACAAATCAAAGTAAACTAATTCCAAATTAACTCCAGTTGTACCCACAAAAATTTCTCAATACCCAAAATTTAATAAAATTAAAAATGATGTCATCAAGGCCATCACCACCAACGCAAAAACCCTATCTGATTTGTGGGCCCACGAAGTACTCCCGGTACTAACTGTACCTTAATTTGGTAGTTGTTTCTTTCTCTGAGGACAAGTGTACGTAGTTACATAGACTCGGTCTGACAATTCGGTAAACGTCCTTAGCTTGCTATTATTTTTTTACAAGTTGTGCCTTTCACAAGCTGTGCCAAGTTGCTAGAGGTGGAGTTACATAGCACTGGAACTTGCACATGCAGTAGAGACGGAGTAATTAAAAGAAAACTATTCTACTACCTAATTAAAAAGATATTCAGGAAACATACTAATATATAAATTTGAAAATCCAAAGTTACTAAAGAAAAAGTTAGAAATTAAAGACTACGAAAATCAGAGACGAAGTCAGACTTTCGAACTATGGTTGTCAAATATATATGAAGGTCAATCATATAAAATTTGCGTGCGGAAAATGGAATCAATTTTACAGTTTCTTGACATTTTACTATAAATTATATAAAAAATCATACATATATAAAAAGAAAAATAAAAAAAAATGGGGCTCAATTGACCCCATACCTCCTCTTTACCTCTGCCCCTAATTAAAAAAGAATGCTAACTTTTTGTACAATCTAAGATAAATTTGTTATATTATGGAATTAATTTCAAAATGTATCTAATTCAATTTAATTTGTAATAATTCAATCGAAACTTAATAAATTGTCACTACTTTTCTTATATTCAGCCAAATCATCTTTTGTCAACAACTGATTCTGAATTTAAAAAGAGATGGTACAAGATTACTAAAATAAGCACGCAGGAACAACTCATAACCGATCCAACACCAGTCAAACTTTGTAATACTCGCCGAAGAAAAAGAGTACAATTCGCGTTAATACTGCTGACACGTGTTATGTGTTGATTAGATATGTATATGCTGATTGTGTTTGCCTCATCTGACTGAAATTAGTTAGACGGTTAGGGAGACATTTAGGGGACTAAATAGAGAGGGACAAAATCATTATTCATAAAACAAATAGCAGCCTTTATCGATAGGAACATTGTCTACAGCCACACTTTTCTTCTAGACAAACTTTCTTTCTAGAGAAAGACAAAAACAAAAACAAAATAAACTAAACTTAGAAACAAAGAATCTGTATTAATTTCTTGCGCAACAGCTTCTTCTTTCCAAGTTCAGTCTTGACTCGATTATGTGTGACGCTACCATTTGGGTGGTGCGGTTATATTAATCGATGGAGCGTTGTTGTATTACTAAACCATTTGGGTGGTGGGGTTATATTAATCGAGCGCTGCTATATTAATCGGGTGCTGTTATTAATCTATTTGCTTCCCGACATTCCCCCTCTCTTGGTCTGATTCAATGTTTTTTCTTTAGCATACCAATGACCAATAAATCATGGACCCACTAACATTACGGGTCCGATTTAATGGTTTTTCCTTTAGCATACTGTTAATTTTAATGAAATAATCATGGTTCTGAAACTCGGAATCGGAATCGGAATCGGGTTCTTGACCGTAGAATCAAAATCGGGTGAATCGTACGGAATCGGCCGAGTTGACTCAGTAACTCAGATTTTTTTGGCAGAACTTATTTTGTAGCTAAAAAGTAGAAAAAATTGGTAAAAAAATAATTTGTAGAAAAACTATGTTAAGACAAAATATTACACTTAAATAATCCACTAATTATATAATGTAATACAAGCATTACAAATAGAACACACTTTTTATTGCCAGAAGCTATGCCGAGCTAGCTGGATCATCTCATCGTCCTATGTATTAAAATACGAATGAGAATATTGTTGTACAGAGCCAAAAAATGAAGACATTAATGTAGCGTCAAATGAAGAATTATTAACATCCTCATATCCAACATATGGGATCAAAATCAGATAAATCGGTTGGAATCGGATCGAAAACTCGGATTTTTTTGACAGAAACTTGTTTTGTACTAAAAAAATAGAAAAAAATAGTATTTGAATAGTTAACAGTTTAAATATTAATAACACTCATAATAATTAAATTCGGATGGATAACAATTAAATTTGTAGTGTAATTACTTAAAATATTAAAATAATCTAATTTTAATATAAAATAGACTATTTCATAAAATAATAATAAAAACATGAATGATATTCATAAAAGAGAAATAAAATGTTTAATTTCTACATTTTATACTTTCTTAACAATCAAATTTGTAATATAGTGCAATCCCATTCTTTATTTTAGTCAAAAAAAATTTGTAATATATGCACCTGTAAATATAAAAAATATAAATAAAATAAAACAGTAAAGGCTTCGCAGGCTACAGGCCTAGTAAGTCACTCAAGCAAACAAGCACACTTTTGAGTCTTTGACTAAGTATTTTGTTCAACAGACAAAACAGGAAAAAAATAATTTCTTGGATCACGATATAAAATGGACAAGGTTTATCATGAACCACTAGAAATTCAAATTTTCTATAGTACAAAATTATACACCAAGTCTAGCCACAGAAATAACTGAAGATTCTTCCTCCTAACTCAGCCAGGGACTTCGCCCTTTCCAAATTTTTTTCGAGCACCATTTCCTTCTTCAAAAGATGCAAAATTGAACATAAATCTCAAATCAATAACAATGATTTTCTTTCTCTCAACCTCAAGATACAACATAAAGCTAAGGCGGGAAACCAAATATGTCTAGGACAATGACACTGCCCATGTCCTGACTCGGGTGAAACTCGGTTGACTCGGTCTGACTCGGCCTGAAAATCGGCTAACTCGGTTGAGTCAAGCACTGTTCAACGGAGTTTTGCTAAAAAAACTCGCACGGGCGCGAGACTCGGGTGAAACTCAGATCGGACACGGCCGATACCGAATTGACTCGGAATCGGCTGATTTTCCAAACCATAAATAAAACTAAAGAACACAGCACTTCCCTGCCAATTTTATTTAATAGATAATATTCTTGTATATCATACAATTCCCAATTACTTGGTTTTATAGAATAAATTAATAGCAGTCTTTATCAATAGGAACATTGTCTCGTGCCACACTTTCCTTCTAGACAAACTTTCCTTCTATTAGACAAACTTTCCTTCCAGATAAAGAGTTAAAGACAGAAACAAATATAAAATAAACTAAACTTAGAAACAAAAGATCAGTATTAATTTCTTGCCCAACAGCTTCTTCTTTCCAAGTTCAATCTTGACTCGATTATGTGTGACGCTACCGTGTACACTTGTTTTGGTCAACACATACCAATGACCAATAATCAGGTACCCACTAACATTTCGGGTTCGGATTCTTTAAAGTAACTTATCAGAATCCATATCAGTTAGATTCAAATTAAAATTCACGAAGTTCCACAATATATTAATATAGAATCAAATGATCGGACGGTCAGAATTCAAACTATAAGTTATTATAAGAAATCCGACTCGCTACAGCTACAACTTTTGAAATTCGTATCGTCTGCTTATCTCAAAATTGAGTTAATGCAAAATGAATTCAGATCATCCGATCAATGTTGACACAAATATTAAATGAACTCCATGCATTCTATTTCGGATCGGATTGGTCCGGATGCTGGTCGGACAGCCAAGATGCATTGCAGAGGATACGGATTCCAACTCTTGAGTCATAAAATCTTGTTAACTTATTTTTCTTCTTTATTACACTTTGAACTTCTCCCATGGAATTTTTTTTTAAATAAAACTAATTTTTGTGATTTTAGCGGAGTAAGCACCAAAAAAATCTCTCCCATGCCTAGCTACGACCATCTTTTCTGTTGACTTCATCCCTCTTTTCACTCCATTAGGTAATCATAGGTAATCGACAGCTCCACTTAACATATAAAAATAATAATTAAATCTAATTAATTACCTACCTCTTTATAAACCCCTCCGTACCTCTGATTCAAGTGGAATCAATTCCACCACACACTATCTGGAACAACGAACCATGGGAGGCGCGGATACAGAGCAAAAGAAAGAGGAGAGCAATGGAGCTCAGAAAGAGGAGAAAATCGCAGCTGAGGGGAAGGTGTCGATATTCAAAATGTTCCAGTTCGCCGATAGCTTTGACGTGGTGCTGATGGTGGTGGGGACCATCGCGGCGCTGGCTAACGGCATCTCTCAGCCCTTGATGACCTTCATTTTTGGCCAGGTGATCGATGCCTTCGGTGGTGCCACCTCGAGTGACGTTCTCAATCGAGTCAACATGGTATGTTCCTTGTATGACTATTGCTTTATTGTATTTTTTTTCATAGAAGGAAAAATTGGAACCGGGATCGGTCTTTTGACCGTTGAATCGGAATCGGGTGAATTGATCGGAAACTCTGACCTTTTTGTCAAAAGCTTGTTTTACACTAAAAAATAGAAAAAATTGATAAAAATATAATTTGTCAACAATTTCTGTTTAGACAAATAATTACAATCAAATAATTCACTAATACAATATAATACAAGCATTTCAACACTTATATTTATATGCAGTTATGTATTCTTACAACAAAAGATAACATAGTGTGGTGGTAGTTGGTTTGGTTGATAACCAAGAGGTCCTTGGTTCGAGTCATGCTGGAGGGAATATTTTTGGTTCGAGTCATGCTGGAGGGAAAAAATTTGGGGAGTGGTATTTGTGCGTTTCGGCTGATGGTATGACTGGAATCAAATTGTTTGTTTACTGAGATCTGACCGTTTCGGTCAAAATTCGACCAAAAAAGTCACATACCGTGTAACTCGGCCTGAAATCGGATTGGTACAGCCCGATTCCAATCCGGATCGGCCGATTCCTGTCCAGAACGGCCGATTTTTTCTTCTATGGATTCTTTTCTTTCCCAATTTATTTTAACAACTGCGCGTATTCAATCCTGATTTTTAAGTTAGCAATCGTCTGTTGAATTTTACATCCTTAATCTTGCTACTAAGATGTTCTAGTTGAGTCGATCTTTTAAGAGAATTATCGTGTAGCCATTGATGATGATGTGAGCTTTGTAATTTCTTGCGCACCTCTAGTTGACTAGTTGTTTTGAGTTGACAAAAATGGTGCCACTTTTGGAAAGAAGACAAGGAGCGGGTCTGGAGCGGCCAAAGTTTGGCAAAGCAACCCAGTAACTTTAGTTAATTATATATTTCTGCATGGAGATCCGTGTTGAGAGACGCTGCCCCCATGGCTCGGAAGTGCGTATCCTCTGAGATATCTCATATTTTGTGTGACTGACGTGTCCGGTGCCTATTCAGGGATAGCGTAGGGGCCAGTATTATTTGAGCTTTGAGATATTCATGCAGAACGTATTTGAATGGTTGAGATTTTCAAAAAAATCACGCAAAATATGAGATATCTCAGAGGATGCGAATTCATGGCGCGGCAGGTCTTGCAAGTCCCAGATTTTTGTTTCATGATTCGTTGGAGTAGGTTCTGTTTTGAATCACTGATCAGTAGACCCAACAAAGGAATCACTGTTTTCAATCACTGAAGTTGTCTGGTTTAGAACTCCGTCGGGATTTCGGTGACTTGCAACATTAACTGTATCAGAAAATCTGATGCAGTTAATCCAGCCTCATTCTGGTATAATATTGGGTTTGTAGTGCGTGTACCTGAAGACCAGGTACACAGATTTCTACAAATTAAGAATAAACCACAGTAAATTCTGATAAAGCTTTTTTTTTTGTTTATTCCAAGCACCTTTTTTTAATTGTTTTCTAAACCGTCCTTGGAGCTGTGAAATTGACATATAGGAAGGTAAAGATGTTAACTTATTAATATTGAATTCGTAGGAGCTGTCACTAGTACAAAAAACTCCTTCACTGACTGTTCCAATACTCCTACACCGATTGTTATAGAGGCGTTAGTAAAGGCGCAGTAAGTATAGGTTACCTTTACTGACGGGTAAAAACCAATCAGTGTAGATTCTCAACACTGACGGTTTTTAAAAACAATCAATGTTGGTGTTTAACACTGATGCTTTAAATACAGTCAGTGTTGGAGTTCAATACTGACGCTTTAAAAACAGTCAGTGTTGGTGTTCAACACTGACGCTTTAAAAACAGTCAGTGTTAGTGTTCAACATTGACGCTTTAAAAACTGTCAGGGTTGGTATTAAAAACGTCAGTATAGATATTAAAAATAGTCATTGTTAGCTTTATAACCGTCAGTGTTGATATAAAAAATTTGGCATGGTTCTGTTTGTATTTGGGCTAGCATCCATATTTTTCCTAGCCATATATTACTATTCAACATTTATTGACGTTAAACAAAATATCATACAAATAATTTAGACAACATAATATATTTATTCACCAAAAAACACACAACATAATATATTCATTCACCAAAAAACACACTGTAATAAAATTTACATGACAAATATGAACAAAATATGCAACTGAAATTAATAACAAAGCATTACATTTCTTGTAAATAGTTTAGTAGTTGTCCAAGAAAAATGTACACCATTGTCTTGTTATTGCATGAAGTTGCGTCGATGTATACTTTTTTGTCGGTAAATCACACTGCATGAGTACATATTAAGTTAATTTTATCCAACTTATTCAAGTTCAATTATAAAATACATACATCAGGAAAAACGTCAAATTGCGTAGTGACTAGGTCTTGCATGTGTTTCATGACGTAAAATCCACACACCTTCCCACCTTCTTGCTTAGGGCTCTGAAATGTTCAATGTAAGTAAAAGCAAGCAATAAAAGAGGTTCTTCACCAAATATGAAGTTTCACCTTAAGTAAATTTAAACACATTAAGTGGCGTATAGAGAAAAATAGAATCACAGTTGCACCTGAATCAACATGCATTTGAATAATCAAAAGAGTATATTTGGTTGCATGAGAATGGCACAATTGGTTCACTGTTTACACTTGTACTACTTGCTTCTTTGAAGGTAGCATGCTTTATTCAAAAATTCAAGCTAGCAATGAATTAATTCAAGTAAAATAGCCCCATCCCAACATCTTTTCATCATATTGTTGAGTTATGTAAAGGAATTTGAAAAAATCAATTATCAAATTAAAATAGTGTACAAGTTCGCACCTTAATGTATTTCCACACACATTCCTTTGATCCCTCCTTGTGCACTCCTCCAGCCTCCACATAAGATTCAAAAATGCTGAAATTATTAAATGTCAATGAATTAATTAGTAATTACCATCAAATAGTACGTTGGTTAATTATAAGTAAATGAAATTAGACTAAATGTAAGATTTATTGCTCACTCTTTAAAATGCCACATGATATAGTAATATGGTTCCTTTGGCGCTAGAGAATCGATAACATACACCATATTGTCGCGCAAGACAAAAACTAGAAGCACCCAGTGTTTACTACAATCATACATGGTAATAATCAATCTACATATGTCGTTAAAAGTATATAAACTACACAAATAGAAGTAACAACTTACAACTGAATGTATGGTGAAAGGATAAATTTCTTCTCCTGCATATTTTTCATACTAGGGTTAAAAAAACCAACGTCAGCCTTACGACCTAGATCGGTGACATGTCTTTTCATAAATCTGAAAATCATTACATAAATGTTGGAAATGAGTAAATTGTAAAATTAATCACTATCCTTATGAAGTTAAACAAACTCACATAACCCAGATGGATATTATTGAAACATCGAGCATGTCTTGCTTCATTAGATCCTTCAAGTCGTCAAAAGCTAAGTTGATTAATGTCGATTGAGGAAGTAACACACCCTCCTTAATTTTCAAGAGGAACTCATTCTTATCAGGCGGTTCTCTCATCACCCTCTCATGTATGGCTCTGAACTCAGTTCCCACATTCGCTAACTTTTTCTTTGAAATAAGCGCCTTACGATGCATGGATTTTGCAAATTCATTAGATGCCTACTCGGGCATTGAATCATCTTGGTCTATATACTTGAACAAATAATAACTTGTTAAATAAAAATAATTGTGATACACGTAATGAGATATTGCTGATTAGGATTTTTTCTGTTGGTTCAGACATGGTTATGTTTTTTGTTTTGCTGATTAGGGTTTTGTTTCTGATAAAACTGATGAAGAACATGCATCACTAGATTTGTTTTTGTTGATTCTTGATCTGATAAGAACAGATTCTACCCAATCTGGATTTTCTGGCACAATTAAGAACATTTTTTTCTAGATTTTTGTGGCACAGTTTTTTTTTTCTAGTAAGAACAGTTTTGTTATATTATCAATTCTAATCCTTACATGTACAGTGGGCTACTAAATATATCGGAAATGAAAAAATTAAATAAAAATATTATTTTACCTCATCGAAAACAATCGAATCTTTCGGCCATTGAATGAAACTTCCCAAGGTGTCTTCGATTATGACAAAATCCTTATTAATTTTAGTTGGGAGAGGAAACTTGAGATAGATTTTGTCAACAGCAGAATCCACCTGCACCTTCATGTGGTCCTCTAACAGAGGCACACAATGGATATGCTCGTCCTTCTTCCTCGGCCATACCCTAGGTTCGCCATCTTGATGTGCTCCTCTCCAACTTTACAAGTGATATAGCAAGGTGAGATTACCTTGACATTTGACAAAAAAGAACCTAAGTTAGACAATGTAGTACATTTGTCAATTGAAGAAAATGCTATCACTTTTAAGTTTTAGTTGTAAATAAAAGTATAAATACCTGAATCGAATCTAGAGGGCTTGTTGTAACTGCATTGGAATGTTGACTGTTGCGACGGAATCCCAAACTGTTTTGATCTGGCACAGCTTGTTGCATTTTGAGCTCAGCAAGTATTTCGGCCCGCATATCCCTTACTTGTTCAAGCATTTGCTCATTCGTTTGCTCCTTCATTTGCTCCATCTCCTCCATCTCCTCCCTCATATTCGCGTTACACTGTCTCTGTATCTCCTCCGCAAAAGCCTTCATATCGGCTTGCTTAAATCCCCTCTTTCTCGGAGCCCTAGGGGTATTAAAGATGTTTACTTATTAATATTCAATTTAAAGATGTCAAGTTGTCAACCTAGCTACTTAATTCACGAGAATCTTTTCAAACAAAAAAATTTATTATGCGCACATGAGTCTTCTACCTGGCGAATTTTACCCAACTCAAATGCATAAACATTTCTCATACAGCTGTTAATGTGATTCAAGCACATTAAAAAAAAAAAAACCAGTCTTTGGTCAAGTTGCAAAAGGCAACACCATCTGTGAGAGGTCGTGGGTTCGAAACCCGGATGGGGGGTCCTTTATAGACAATTAAAGAAAATTAGTAGGCTAGACCTCCACCTTTCGAATTCTAAAAAAATAAAAGTACATAAAAAAAAATGAAGGCTACTTTTATTTTGTTGTGAAGGAGGGTATCATTTGTTGAGACTGATAATAATAATTTATTTTGTAGGTTGTGTTGAACTTTGTCTATTTAGCTATTGGAACTGGTATAGCGGCAACTCTCCGTAAGTATTCTTTTATAATATATATCAGATATATCATTGTCTTATATTAATTACTTGATATTTTTTGCGGGCAGATATTCAGTACTGCATTTATATATGAAAAATGAAAAATGAAACAAAACACCACATGTTCTCTGAAAGGCTAGATAATTTCACCAAAAAAAAAAGAAAAGAAAGAAAGAAAGGCTTGATACATAAATACCAGTTATATACCTTCTTAAATATGGACCATATTTGATAATATACTAGCTTTTAAGTTGCAAAATGTGTTGAAGCTGCTACTTGGTTATTCTGTTATCTGTAAATATAGCTTGTTAATTAATGATAGAAGGAATGTTAATGTTTGATAGAGGTTGCGTGTTGGACTATGACTGGAGAAAGACAAGCTACCCGAATTCGGGCTATGTACCTAAAAGCAATACTGAGGCAAGATATTGCATATTTTGACAAGGAGATGACTACAGGCAAGGTTACAGGTCGAATTTCATCTGACACTGTACTAATCCAAGATTCTATAGGTGAAAAGGTCAGATATCTTTTCTGCTACTTCCTAATTTATTTTGGTATGTGTTTTATTAAAAGTTTAATTAATGATAGATAATTCTTTTATGCATGTTATCTAATTGTGGTATAATCAGGTATTAAGATTAGATGTGATTCAAATGACAGGTTAGGTGTACCAAGATAAATGTGGCATGAAGATCACAGAGAAATTAAATTAACTGAAATAGTGAAATGATCTGGTGAAACTATTGAAAAATATTGAAATTGATCAGTGCTGAACCAGATGGATCCTACACCAGAGCGGCTAATTTAATCCTTCTCAATACCAAATCATTTTCTTGGTAATAGAGAGGGTTTATATGTTCCTAAGTGTTCTATTTCTCTTATAAAAATAATAAAATTTATAGTTTTCTTGCAACAAAACATTTAGGTGGGAAAATGCCTACAACTAGTGTCAACATTTATACGAGGATTTGTGGTTGCATTCGTAAAGGGATGGCTTCTCTCTCTTGTTATGCTATCAGCTATTCCACCAGTAGTAATTGCTGGTGCAGCTACAACAAGTGTGATATCTAAAATCTCGAGCCAGGGACAAGCCACTTACAGTGATGCTGGGAGTGTGGTTGAGCAGACTCTTAGTAATATGAAAACGGTGGGTACAAATCTTTTGATTTTTCTAAGAACTGGTTGGCAGTACTAATGCAAAGATTAGGCCTCGCAAAAGGCCTTGGCACCACTGTGGAATGTGGATTGGTATCTCCATAACCTACCTGGCTAGTACCAACATAAATGTGTCAGCCTGAATGTTACGCATCACTCGATTAAATGTCCCAATTTATATGGGGCAAAACTCAGAAGTACTAAACAAAATAAAGGTTCTAGAATCGACCTGAAGGCTGGTATAGTATCAGTATTGGGCTTCATCACCTGTGTTTCTCTGATGCTAATTACTTGAGGTCTGGCTTGTCTGGTAAATAATTTCAACATGTAACCTTAATATTTTTCTGTACTTAACAAGCAGGCTACTGATTGCCCTGTTGTTCAATTGAGTTCTACTTAAAAGCAATTAAACCCTTCAGTCTGCAGAAAGAGTTACTTAAAACCCAATTTAGTTCCAAGTACCATTTGGTTCAGAAATTAGGTCCCTAATTGAACCCAAATTGGCCTACAATTATGACTTTATATGTGATCTAATAACATACTTCTATTTTTCTATTACAAAAGGTTGCCTCGTTCAATGGAGAGAACAGAGCTGTTTCACTCTATGACAAACACATAAGAAGGGCCTACAAAGCCACCGCAAAAGAAGGTGCTGTCAATGGGTTTGGCATGGGATCTGTTTTCTTGATCTTCTTCTGTAGTTATGGTCTCGCCATATGGTATGGTGGTCAGCTCATTATACACAAAGGATACAATGGAGGCACAGTTATAAATGTTTTATTTGCAGTCATGACTGGTGTCTCGTAAGTCTTGTTTTCCTCCTGTTATTTGTTTTTGAAACTTTTTCTTTCTGTTATTTGTTTCTAATTAAAGGTAAAATGTTGAAAACAAGATACTGTAACTCCTGTGCTTTTGTACTGGCTTGCTTGCGATACCATCCCTAGTACAAAAACGAGAGCATGATGAAAATTTTCTATGGATAATGCAAGCCAACCGAAAAAATTACCTTCTAGGCTCATTGGTATGTAGCTGTGGTCCTCTGAAAAAAGTATATATGCCAGGAGATATTTTAGTATACTAACTGTAAAAAGAGAAAAAGATGAGCGTGTTGGATAAATCAACCAAAATCCTTCTCTAGTTTTTCCATACACTATCTGCAAACTTGAATTCAGCACCCTAAAAATCTCTCCTTTTTTCTTTTACATATGAAATAAGGTATTTGGGCAATGCAGCTCCTTGTGTGACTGCTTTTGCTCAAGGCCAGACCGCAGCATATAGGATGTTTGAAACAATCAAGAGAAAGCCGGATATTGATGCATATGATGAAAGTGGTGTTACCATGGAAACAATGAAGGGTGATGTCGAGCTGAGAGATGTGTATTTTAGTTATCCTGCAAGACCCGAGCAGCTAATATTTAATGCATTCTCATTGAGAGTTGATAGCGGTATGTAGTGAGCTAAACATATTGTGATCGGTAAAATCATTAGCCTAATGGAAAAATCAGACTAGTCAAATACTGGACCAAACAATTATGATACCAAAATTGAGTGTGAAGTAATGTTGAATGGTTTTCTTAAAAAAAAACGGTGAATCGAGGTGAACTTTTTTAATGTTGCTTCTCCTATAATCAGGATCCAAATTACTTAAATAATTTCACACCACTAGCCTAATAATAAAACCTGAACTGTTGCAGTTATGTACTATAATTATCCATACTGAACCGAACAATTATAGTTCCAAAATTGAGTGTAGAAATGTTGAATTCTCCTTTTAAGGAAGTTTGATATTTTAGCTATAAATTTTTTAATATAATTGGATGCCAAATACTTTCCCTTTTACATATTCATATAATTATTTGTTAGCTCTTTTGCACATAGTTAATCAATGATACTGGGAAGGATCCCACGGAAAAACCTCGATAATCTAATATGGAATTGGGGTTTGAATTTGTCACATAATAGGTACTACAATGGCTATAGTAGGAGAAAGTGGGAGTGGAAAATCCACGGTTATAAGTTTGGTAGAGAGATTCTACGACCCACAAGCTGGAGAGGTTTTAATAGACAGTGTTAATATAAAAACATTGAAGCTTGGTTGGATTAGAGAAAAAATTGGTCTTGTTAGCCAAGAGCCACTGTTGTTTATGACAACTATCAAGGAGAATATATTGTATGGCAAAGAGGGGGCTACGCTAGAAGAGATCAGACACGCTGTTGAGCTGGCAAATGCTGCCAATTTCATCGACAAATTGCCTGATGTAAGTAACTCAAAACTAATGATATATTTGGTTCATTTTTTCTGTTAAACATTCAAGTCTCAATATTTGTATAGTACAGAACTTTTTAAGAATATAACAAATCAAAGTTTTAACAAAATGTTTGTGTTTGGTTTTGTAATTTTCAATTTGTTCTGTACAAATGGAGGTCATATTAGTCAAATATTCTACTTAAGATTAATTTAACACAGCCAAAACAGAGAGTTTATAACATTTTCTTCTTAATATCCTATCGGTCAAATAAGTTTCCTGAGTTTTTTTCACTTAAAAAAAAAAGAATTAGGAGAGTTTTAAATTGTTTAGATCTAGTTCTTCTGTTGCATTTACATAGAGAGGAAGAATGTCTCTAATGACTAAACTTCATTTTGGAATAAAAAAAATGCTGACAGACCAGATGATAAGTACTTCTTATGTCAATAAAAAATGAAATTTATTAATTTACTCCTGCATAATTCTCTCCCATTACTTATCACAACCAATATATTTATATTAATCCTGTACAGGGGCTAGATACTATGGTTGGTCAGCGTGGGGCTCAACTTTCAGGGGGTCAGAAGCAGAGGATTGCAATTGCAAGAGCTATCTTGAAAAACCCTAAGATCTTATTGCTTGATGAAGCCACAAGTGCATTAGATGACGAGTCAGAGAGGATTGTGCAAGAGGCATTAAACAGAATAATGGTAGAGAGAACCACTCTTGTTGTGGCGCACCGTCTAAGCACCGTGAGGAATGCTGATTGCATCTCGGTCGTGCACGAGGGTAAAATTGTAGAACAAGGTGAATAAAATTCTAATTCATTTTCCAAAAATACAATATTTTCTCTTTTCTTCTGGGAACACCTCCATTTGCTTATAACTACTAGTGTTACTAAAGGGTTTTCAAATTCTCAGCCTTGTTGAAGTGCAAACAAATGTTTACTATAAACCATACTATTTGGAAAAAAACAGTGTTTTAAACATAGAAGGCAAAATCGGCCGTTCCGGATCGGGATCGAACGGTACCGATCCGATTTTAGGCCGATTTACGCAGTACCGTTCCGGCATCATTCCGGTCAAATTTCGGCCGTTCCGGTCTCATTTCAGATCAATTTCGTCCGTTTCGGACCGAAATAGGCCGATTCCACCGAAACGGCCGAAACGCTAATCAACCAAACTCAAAAAAAAAAATTTGCGGTCTCTGGGATTCGAACTTGAGCCTTCAGCGATGCAACCAAACACAACTCCACCACACCACACAGTGTTTCTTGGTTAAAACTATAACTCATTTGTATATATCCATTTCTATATGTCCATTTAAACTCATTTCTATATATACATTTAGTTGTACTACTTGTATTATATTGTATTAGTAGATTATTTGATTGTAATAATTTTTCTAAATTTTTTTATCAACTTTTTCTATTTTTTTAGTGTAAAACAAGCTTTTGCCAAAAAAGTCCGATTTTCCGATCCGATTCGGCCGATCCCGACCGATTTTTCCGATCCGGATCGGGATCGCTCGGTGCCGATCCCGATTCCGATACCGATTTTTCCTTCTATGGTTTTAAAATGTCACCTCATGGATGCATGTGCCCGTAATAACTTGAGAAATCGGTAGTAAAAGGAACTGCATACAACTTATGCATCTGCATATGGTTGCATACAACTTATTTGGTTGCATACAACTTATGCATCTGCATATGTGCTCCGGTTATGCGCTATGGGGCTGCAATTTTTGTTTTCTAATTACCATAGATTTGCTTTGTGATGTTTTTCTAAAGATTAAAATAACTCTTATGTTATATAATATTTGTCTTTTCTGAAAAAAAAAAAATCGGTAGTAAAAGGAACTGCATATGTATATCTGCACAAAGGTCCATACATGGGGTACAAAGTGGCCGTCTGCCTGGAAACTGCATACCTTTAAATTTGATTTCTGTTAGGCACAAACCATTAAGGTAGTATTGTAGAAGATTCAACATCATTATGTCAATTTTGATATTGGTATACAAGATTAAAGATAATTATCGTCCTTTCCCTTAAATTTTCAATTATGCAGGTCCCCATGATGAGTTGATAAAAGACCCAGATGGTGCTTACTCTCAATTAATTCGCCTCCAGGAAGCTAGTCATGAGGGCAAAGATCATCATCATGTGTCTACAAGCAAATCATATAGCCATAGCGCATCTTTGAAACGCTCTCTCAGCCGTCGCTTATCAGGAGGGAGCAGCAAACACCACTCCTTCAATCTTCCCTTCGCCCCTCCTGGTCTAACACCAAATGATGAAGATACCGATGAAGGTGATGGCGACAAAAGTGCCCCTAAAAAGGCACCTGTCGGTCGACTAGTGAGTTTGAATAAGCCAGAACTTCCCGTTTTAATCATTGGCTCATTATCAGCTGCAGCACATGGTGTACTGTTCCCCATGTTTGGAGCGATCATAGCAAGTGCAATAGAAGCATTTTTTGAACCACCACACAAATTAAGGAAGGACACGAGTTTTTGGGCATTGATGTGTGTGGTATTGGGAATTGGATCTATTATTACAATACCAGCACAGTACTTCTTGTTTGGTATTGCTGGAGGGAAGCTTGTTGAAAGGATCCGGAGCTTGTCTTTCCGGAGCATAGTTCGGCAGGAGGTTAGCTGGTTTGATGATCCTAGTAACTCTAGGTCAGTAAACTAATCAAATTTTATTATTATTTTAGAGTTTGTTGTTGTTACAGATAGAAATTTTGTCATAATTAAATTCCAATTCATTTTGTTATCTATATTCATATATAGTGGGAAAATTGGTGCTAGGCTTTCAATGGATGCTTTGAATGTTCGCCGACTTGTAGGAGACACCTTGGCATTATATGTTCAGTCCTTGGCTACTCTGATTTGTGGTTTTGTGGTGGCAATGGTTGCAAACTGGCAGCTTGCCCTCATAATAACGGTTGTACTCCCATTTGTGGGTCTCCAGTTTTATGCACAAGTGAAATTTCTCAAGGGATTTAGCGCTGATGCTAAGGTTAGATCAACATTGCATTTCAGAATTTCGTAACTTTAGATCCACATACTTATTTGACACAACTATGTATGGGGGTATAAATGATTTATTTTTTGGTACTTAATATCACTTCCTTGGATGACTAAGACTATGAAGCCGAAGGTTAATTGACTTTCCAAATAAAAATGTGGACTGCTAACAGGTATGTTCCACTATCAGAGCTTGAATTTTTAAGCCTGAACAAGCAATATCTTAGATTCATGAACAAGAATTAGCAAGGAAGTAACCAAATTATAATAAGCCTTTTCAAATTATTATATGGTTCAACACACTACACAATTGATTTATTACTTTTGTTATAGGTGATGTATGAAGAAGCAAGTCAAGTTGCAAGTGATGCAGTTGGCAGCATCCGTACTGTGGCATCATTCTGTGCTGAGAAACGTATAATAGAGACTTATAACCACAAGTGTGAAGCCTCCATGAACCAAGGTGTGCGTACAGGCTGGATCGGTGGCCTTGGTTATGGTTTCTCTTTCTTGATGCTTAACCTAACCTTTGCGCTCTGCTTTTATGTCGGAGCGAAGTTCGTGGAAAAGGACAAGGCAACATTCAATGAAGTCTTTAAGGTAATAATTGCTATGATTTTCTACTCATGCCGTCATAAACTTAATATTGCCAGTAATACATTTACTATTGATCCTGGTGGTTCCTGCATATTGCTAGTAAGATTCATGCATGCCAGTAGTTAGCGCTAGAGCCTTGTTAGAAGGATTACCTTACTTCGTAATGGTGATCTTAAGACTGTTTTTCCAACAATATAAACCACATAATGAATTGAAAAAAAAAAAAGATGAAAGATTGCAACGGGGTGGACAACAGTATTATGGTATACGCGATATTTAGTTGCAAGAAGTGTTTCCTTGTAACATACAAAAGACTTATGTTGTAAAAAACCTAATTTATTCATTAACCTCTTGGGTTTATATAGAGCCTTACAATCTTACAAATAAGTCCACAGACTTTTCCTAATGCCTATTTTACCAATAGGTCCCTGAAACCAATAGGTCCTCTCTGGATTTTGTTTCACTTTGGATCCTCCTTAGCTACCTACCAACAATTGGGTATAGAGACAGTGTCCAATGATGCAATGAATACTCCAAGTACAGGTGATATGTTAGAATATGAGACAAACTGGTCAATGTCATGTGGAAAGCCATAACGATCAGGAGGAGCAGAATAACCACAAAGACACACTTCACAGATTTGGGATCCAGCATCCCTACTGTTGGTCTATTGTCTTTCACAAAACACACACAACCAAATACCTTTAAGGGAAGAATCCCTCCATTATCGCCTTTCAATATCTCACATGGGGTATGCCATTCTAACACCCTTAAGGGCATTTTGTTGATCAATTGAGCGGTTGTCAAGACCGCTTGTCCCCACAAGTGTTTTGGGACTTTCATCGAGATCATCATACACCGTGCTACCTCTAGAAGGTGTCTATTATTCCTTTCTGCTACCCTATTCTGTGCTGGTGTGTATGAACATGTAGTTTGATGTTATATCCCTTGGACCGACAAGTACTCTCCAAACACCTTGTTAGTATACTCTATCTCATTATCGGACCACAATACCTTCACAAATGCACCGTATTGAGTCTGAATTGCCCTATGGAAATCTTTAAAGCTGGCAAGCACATCACTCTTATTTCTCATCAGATATAGCCAAGTAACATGAGAACAACAATAAATCAAAGTAACAAAAAATCTATAGTCATTAATAGAAGTTGTAGAGGAAAGACCCCATACATCCGAATGTATCAAATCAAAAACACAAATACTCCTATTATCAGAACTTACATATGAACTTCTGGTATGCTTGTCAAATTCATATGTATCACACACAAGTTTTTGTCTATTAGTCTTTTCGTACAAAGATGGGTACAAAAGACTCAAAAGACTAAACGAAGAATGTCCCATGCGCTGATGATGTAGCAGCAACTCATCCTCTACGCTCCTCCCAGATCCTCCTACTCCTATCTTACCATGGATGTCAAAGCTGAGTCTATCCCCTCTCTATCAAAGTACAAAAGTCCACTACGCCACGTGTCAGTCCCAAGTCTCCGGCCAGTCCCCTCCCTTGAAAGATCACTTTGGGAATATCAAAGGAAACAACACATTTTAGTTAGAGTATGATGGCACTAATGGATAATAGGTTCACTGGACAAGAAGGAGCATGCAACCATTGGACAAAGTCACATAATTGGTACATCTAACTGTACCCTTACCAACCACAGGTTGTGTTATGCCATCAACGGTCTGGATGCTTTATGGGACTGCTAGGTGAGTATAGGAAGAGAAGTCACTAGAAGCACCTGTCACATGTCGAGATGCACCAGAATCTACTATCCATTCTGGTGATCTTGTGTTAGATATAAAAGCAAGAGCATGTGTATCACGAGTACCTTTGGTTGAGTGATCACAAGTAACAGTGTTACCCATAGATGACGACGATGTGGATGCTTCCTCAGTCATAACCTTCTTGCCCCCCATCACTTGCCACTCTCTGCTTCCTTTTCAACATCTCCAAGAGCTCGTGATCCTCCTCAGTAAAGACCAGGCCTGTTTCTTTCTCTTCCTCTGCTACCATCAGGTTTGCCCGATAGCCCCAGTCTGACCACCTTTACCACCTCTACGGCCACTACGGCCACGACCATAACCTCCAGGCTGTCCACGTCCACCTGTCTCTCTCTCCTTAGGTGGCCTAGGGCAGAACTTACTCAGATGCCCTACTTCCCAGCAGTTGTAACACCAACGAGTCTCACCTTGGACCCCTGTGATACTTGAGTTCAAGGCCGCCAATGCTGATCGCATTACTGGGAGTCCACTAGCCTCAGCATGTAGCTTAATACGACTTTCCTCCTGCATCATAGCCATAATTGCCTCCTCAAGTGGAGGGATCCTCGTCTGGCTCAGTAGCACTGCTCTCTTCTAATCAAATGTCGGGCTCAACCGACTCAAAAAGTGCATAGTCCTCCTCTGTGCATCCCGCTCCCCTCTCTTGTACTCAGGATCCTTGTACCTTGTCATCGGTGAGAAGTGATCATAGTCTGCCCATAGTTGCTCCAAATCTATGGCATATTCTTGGATCGACCTATCTCTCTGTACCACTACATCTATCTCGCGCTCTATCTGGAACACCCTCATGTTGTTCTCAGCACCAGCATAAGTCCTCTTCACTTTCGCCCAGATATCCCTCACGTTCTGAATGCCATCCACCGTGACAGCAATCGACGGAACCATAGAGTTGAGAAGCCAGGTGTACAGCAACATGTGGGTGGTCTTCCACTCATTCCACCCAGCAGTGTCCTTTCCCGGCTCCTACTTCTCTCATGTCATATATCCCTCCAGATTCCTCCCTGCTAGAGCACCCGTGATTCGACACGACCAGCTCAGATATATGGCCGTCCTCGAGTTTCAAATCCACAGGTGGGAGATCCAGCTTCACCTACTGTGAATGTGACGAGACATTGGCTCCCTTCGAGCCATCGACTCCCCTCATGAGCTCGATCAATGTCTTAACATTCCCTGGATCTAGCTTCCACATAAGCTTCTCCATTCCTCCAACTCCTCATGCCGATCCCACACGATCGCACGAGTCTAAATCCTCCCTCGACCTTCAATGGCCGACCTTCTTTCTTTTCTTGACTAGATCTTGATCCTTCAATCCATCCCGACCTAGATCTCCTCTATGTCACCCATCATCGGGATCCGTGGGGTATCGCCCCCTCACACGGGCTTGCTTCAACCGGCGGACAAGAGAGGAGAGGCAGCGGCTATGTGGTGGCCGGTGGCTGGCTGGGCGGCTGGCGGACTACTGAGCAGTGCGACTACTATAGAGGCGGCTCTGATACCAAAAAGACTTTTGTTGTAAAAAACCTAATTTATTCATTAACCTCTTGGGTTTATATAGAGCCTTACAATCTTACAAATAAGTCCACAGACTTTTCCTAATGCCTATTTTACCAATAGGTCCCTGAAACTAATACAAATCTCAACACATACTATTTTCAAATTATTGACATAATATTTTTTTTTCGAGTTAACAACATTTTTGCACCTTAGGTGTATCTTTGACAGTGGAGGGAAGTTTTGTGTGTTTAACATACTTTAAATTTGGCAATTTGTCAGGTCTTCTTCGCACTACTTTTGGCAACTACGGGTATATCACAAACAAGTGCATTAGCCTCAGATTCAGCAAAGGCACGGGACTCTGCAATTTCTATATTTGAAATAGTTGACCGAAAGTCAAAGATTGACCCTGGTAGTGAAGAAGGACAAGTGCTAGAAAATGTAAGGGGAGATATAGAGCTGCGCCACATCAGCTTTAGGTATCCGACTCGGCCTGATGTACCAATTTTCACCAACTTGTCTTTGAGCATCCCCTCGGGCAAGGTACATATGTTATGCTTCTCTATACCGTAGTCTTATATTGTTAGGTACTACCACTACATACAATTATAAATGGAGGCCCAAATTAATTTGTACATATATATCTAACAATCTATTGCTTATAATCTAGATATTATAGATAGTATGAAAAGTCTGGTCTTTTACTGAGATTGTGTCAATTTATAAAAATCTCCAAAATCCCAACACTGGAAATTTCCAGCTTTGGTCACTTATTATGTGCCTCTAAAATAAACAATAGTTTTTATATACAACTTATCGTCAAGACAATTTTTTTTTTATTTCCATTCAAGACTAATGTTAAGCTATGATTAAGAAACTTAAAATATATATATGTAATAAATCTGCTAGTATATTTGTAATCTAATAAGGCCTCTGCTTCCCTTTTGCAGACTATTGCTCTAGTTGGAGAGAGCGGTAGTGGGAAATCAACGGTAATCGCACTCCTTGAACGATTCTATGACCCTGACAGTGGTACTATCTTACTAGATGGAACTGAAATCACCAGGCTCAATGTTAGCTGGCTTAGAAAACAAATGGGACTCGTTAGCCAAGAGCCGGTTCTGTTTGATGACACGATAAGTGCCAACATATCATATGGGAAAGAAGGGGAAGTCACTGAAGAAGAACTAATTGCAGTTGCTAAAGCATCCAATGCCCACCAATTTATTTCCAGTCTTCCTCAAGGGTACGACACATATGTAGGGGAGAGAGGGATACAACTATCAGGTGGCCAGAAGCAGCGTGTAGCCATAGCTAGAGCTATATTGAAATACCCTAAGATTTTGTTACTCGATGAAGCAACAAGTGCACTAGACGCTGAGTCAGAGCATGTGGTTCAGGAGGCATTGGATAGGGTTATGGTCGGTCGTACTACTATTGTGGTTGAGCACCGGTTGTCTACTATCAAAGGTACAGATATGATTGTCGTAGTGAAGAATGGAGAATTGTAGAGAAAGGAAGGCACGAGATGCTGATGAGGATAAAAGATGGTGTTTACGCCTCCCTCGTTGAGCTGAGATCCAATTAATAATGCAGCCTATAGCAAAAACTGTATATTTTTTTTTGTTGGTAAAAAGTAATTAATTTTTTCTTATTGCTCATCAATTTTGGTAGTCAAAGCTAAAACTGCTGCTATTCATTGACAACTATCGAGCACATGCCAGCAGTTTCATATATATATATATATATATGTATGTATGTATGTATTTTGCATTTCAATTCAGTTTTATGACTTTTAATTCTAAATTTGCATTCATTTTTCGCGGTGTCTTTTTCGTTACAACTGTTTGTTGATCGTGTCATTTATTGATTGATTAAAGAAGGTACTTTGTTGGGCTTGCTTTATATAAGAAGTTGCTGATTATTATGCACATATTTGATTGATAAACTTGTTGAGCTTCCGGTGATGATCATTGAAACATGAAATTGTGAGAAATAATGCAAGATTGGTAATCATTTTTTGCACACTACTTGAGAAAAAAAATCTCCACAGTTATGCAAGATAGGGGAGATATAATTAATGCTAGGATGAGGAAAATTGTGAAAACTTGTACACATCTTCTTTATTAATCACTTAAATGGAAATGAAATCGGTGTAGCCTCATGTTAATAAGGCTCGTTAAAGGAGATAACCGAGAGAGCTTTTCTCATAAGCATTTCATCAAACAGGTCGAGGGAAAATATATAATATTGATTGATCAATAGCACAGTGTCTTCTCACAAATGTGTGAAAAGATGAGCTGTAAGGGCGCTGCTAGAAGATTTGGTCAAGATAGCCTGCGTCCAAACATAGAAGATTGAAGATCTGCATATTTAGTTTATTTCCTTGTGTATTTACATTCCTAAAATATTATATTCTCTCCTTGTATGTATATATTTCTAAAACAAAAGAAACTTGGGAAACAAGTCCTGTTGGATATAAAGGATGGTCTCATCTCCTGTAAGAAGTACCATTGAAAAGAAATAAAATAAGGGAGGGAGGTTTGGGGAGTGTGGTGTTATTTACAATTCTGTTTCTGTTTTTGTGACATGGTATCAGAGCCTCCCGATGGCTTCCCTTGATCCAACACAGAAGTCCAGCGACTCCACCGAAGCAACCACCTTGCTTGAGCGGCTTGCTCAGATCCTCTCACAACCATTGCCTCTCAAGACGGAGCAACCATCTCGCTCAGGGACAGCCGATGACCGAACCCCACCTATCTCGGTGAAACTAACCGGGCATAATTATGGCTTATGGGCGCAGGTAGTTGA
Source organism: Carex littledalei (assembly GCA_011114355.1). NCBI lineage: Eukaryota > Viridiplantae > Streptophyta > Magnoliopsida > Poales > Cyperaceae > Carex > Carex littledalei. The sequence continues at coordinate 9,450,110 of CM022079.1, forward strand.
GATGCATCTTGCCGGCAAGGAGAAATTAGGATACATCAACGGCACGTTACAGGCTCCTCTCACAACTCATGAAAATTATGCAAAATGGTTTGCAGAAGACTCAACTGTCAAAGCTTGGCTTATTGGGTCCATGGATTCTACACTAATAGGTAATTTTATACGTTTCCCTACTGCTAGAGATGTCTGGAAAGCAGTTGCTGTAGCTTATTTTGATGGAAAAGATAAAACCCAAGTATATAACCTTAGGAGAAAAGTAACTCGACTCAAACAGTCGGGTAGGCCACTTGAAGAATATTTCAATAACCTACAGTTTTTTTGGCAAGAAATTGATTTTAGGCGTCCCAACCCCATGGAATGTCCAAAAGACATAGAAAAACATAACTCTCTAGTGCAGGAAGAACGGGTGTATAACTTTCTTGACGGTCTTGATGATCGTCTGGATAGTATCCGGGCTGAAGTGCTCCGTATGGAGCCATTTCCGTCCATTGAAGAAGCATTTGCCAGGGTCAGACAAGAGGATGTGAGGCAAAATTATCATCTCGAAAAGGTGGAGAGCAACACACCCGTGGCTATGGAGGCAAAGGCAAATGAGGCACACCTGATACCCGCGAGAAGTGGGCAATCTAAGCCCCGGCCTTCACCTGGGGGATGTACACACTGTGGGGGCGCCAAGCATACCAAAGACACCTGTTTCAAGTTACACGGGTATCCCGACTGGTGGAAGGACCCGAAGAAGAAGAAACCGCAAGGCACTGACGGAGGCAAAGCCACCATTGCATCAGGTAGCAATGTTTCGTTGGTCCCCTTGGTAAGTGGTGAGAAAGCCTCATCGATGGAAGGTAATTTTTTATATAGTTTTGATAAAAGGACCGAATGTATAGACAGGACCTGTTTTTCTTTGGTTTCTGCTGCCATGACACAAACAGGACCTGTTTTCGAAAAAACTGGACCAGATCAAAGCTTGGTCAGTACAAGCTCTGCTTTTTTCACAAATAGATTCTCCAGAGAAGCATGGATAATTGATTCTGGCGCTTCAGATCACATGACTTTCTGTCCGAATGATATAACAGATAACATTGAACCCAGAAAACGGGAAATTATAAATGCAAATGGTAAAAGTAGTCCAGTAACTGGTGCTGGAACCGTGCACATATCTTCTTCAATGACCTTGTCAAACACCCTCCTAGTTCCCTCATTAACTACAAAATTGTTATCTGTTGGACAAATATGTGAAGAACGTAACTGCGCTGTACTAATGTACCCAAAATTTTGTCTTTTTCAGGATATCCTCACGAAGGAGATTATTGGGCGTGGTTCTAAGAGAGGAGGGTTGTATCACTTGGAAGACATAAATGAGGGCCAAGCACTTAGTACTTCTAGTTTATTTTCCAACTGTAAGAATAAAGTGATAATTTGGCATAAACGATTGGGTCATCCTTCATTTGGTTATATGAAAAACCTTTTTCCTGAATTGTTTGTGAATTGTGGAAATCATAAATTTGAATGTGAAACTTGTATCAAGGCAAAGAGCCATAGGGTGTCTTACCCGAAAAGTCTTAACAAGTGTAGTAGTCCGTTTGACTTGGTTCACTCGGATGTTTGGGGGCCAGCACCGATTACCTCAAACACCCAGCATAAATGGTTTGTGTTATTTATTGATGATTGCACCCGCATGACCTGGCTTTACTTACTCAAAAATAAAAATGAAGTAATTGATGTGTTCCAAAGTTTCTACAGAATGATATACACACAATTTGGTAAGAAAGTAAAAATGGTCAGAAGTGATAATGGGGGAGAGTTTGTGAATAAGACCCTAAAGGTGTTCTTTAACAATGAGGGGGTCATCCATGAAACCTCTTGTGTCGGGACTCCACAACAAAATGGAGTGGCTGAGCGAAAAAACCGACATGTACTAGAAACTGCCAGAGCCCTTCTTCTCGAATACAATGTTCCCAAACATTTATGGGACGATGCAGTTATGGCAGCAGTCTATTTGATTAATAGAATGCCATCCACGGTATTAAAATTTCAAACCCCTTTACAATATCTTTCCTCGTTCTTTCCAATCCCCTCAATCTTAACCTTACCTCCAAGAATTTTTGGATGCATCGCATATGTTCACATTTTAAAAACACAACGCACCAAACTCGATCCGTGTGCCGAAAAATGTATTTTTTTAGGGTATGGATTGCAAAAAAAGGGTTACAGGTGTTACAACCCGCTGACAGGAAAGGTATATGTGACAATGGATGTTACATTTCTTGAAGAGGAAGGCTTCTACCAAACAACCAAACACCATTTTCAGGAGGAGAATTGTGAGGAAAATGTTTTTCTAAATCCGTTTGGCATTAACCCCGACCCAGGAGATGGGTCTGTTAACCCCGGTACTGAAAGAGACCATGTCCACCCTATGCAGCCTACTGAACCATATGACACTGAACAGCCTGCTGACTTGGGCTCGGGTATGCAACCTGACTCGGGTCCCTCAGGCTCGGATATGCAACCTGACTCGGGTCCCTCAGGCTCGGGTATGCAACCTGACTCGGGTTCTATCCCAAGTTCTCAGCCCAATACATCTCGAACCGAGTTCTCAGCCCAGCGCAGGTTTAACCCAGAAAAGGTTTACTCAAGGAGGAAGCAGCCTAACATAATCACTGAAAACAAATTTCAAGTTCTTGCAGATGAAGATGAAGAAAATGTGATACAACTCCCTTCTCAACCACAAAGCCCGGCTCCAGAGGATATCCAAGAGGTAACTAATCTGAACTCTAATATAACTAATGTTGGTTATAAGCTACCTCACAGGTACAACAGGGGAAGGGAACCAGATAGATTCAATCCTGACGAATGGGACAGGAGAAGGTGTTCGTATCCAATAAATAACTATGTGAGCCTGGACCATCTTCCCGGGCGGGTAAAAGGATTTGCTGCGAATTTATCGGCCATACAAGTTCCTGAACGAGTAGATGAAGCAATTAAAGATCCGAAATGGACAAACGCCATGAAGCAAGAAATGGAAGCTCTAGAGAAGAATGGCACGTGGGAATTAGTTGAACTTCCGAAAGGAAAGAGAACTGTCGGCTGTAAGTGGATTTTTTCATTAAAATATGATATAAATGGGGTAATAGAAAGATACAAAGCCAGACTGGTTGCAAAAGGATATACCCAAACATATGGTATTGATTTCCAAGAAACTTTTTCTCCTGTTGCTAAACTCAATACTGTGCGAGTTTTACTTTCACTTGCAGCAAACTTGGATTGGCCACTACATCAGTTTGATGTAAAGAATGCGTTTTTACATGGCAATCTTGAAGAAGAGATTTATATGGACATCCCTCCTGGATATGAAGTGGAAAATGATAAGCCGATGGTGTGTCGACTAAAGAGATCACTGTATGGTCTAAAACAGTCTCCACGTGCGTGGTTTGGGAGATTTAGCAATGCCATGAAAAACTATGGATACCAGCAAAGTGACTCCGACCACACCTTATTCCTCAAGCATAATCAAGGGAAAGTCACTGTACTCATTATTTATGTCGATGATATGGTGATAACAGGAGACGATGTAATGGAAATACAAACTCTAGAAGAAAGGTTGTCAAAAGAATTCGAAATGAAGAATCTTGGAGGATTGAAATATTTTTTAGGAATTGAGGTGACCCGATCCAAACAGGACATTGTCTTGTCCCAGAGGAAGTATGTGCTAGACCTGCTCACAGAAGTTGGAATGCTAGATTGCAAACCAGCTGACACGCCTGCAGTTCAAAATCTGAAACTTGGAAATTATCCGGACCAGACTCCAACTAACAAGGAAAGATACCAGAAATTGGTGGGAAAGCTGATTTACCTCTCGCACACAAGACCTGACATTGCTTACGCAGTAAGTATGGTAAGTCAGTTCATGCATTCACCAAGTGAGGTACATATGGAAGCAGTAACTAGAATTCTCAGGTATCTAAAGGGTTCCCCGGGAAGAGGGATACAGTTCAGGAAACATGGACACCTAAAGATCAGTGGCTATACTGATGCTGACTGGGCAGGAAATGTGACAGATAGAAAATCTATGGCTGGCTACTTCACATTTGTTGGAGGCAACCTAGTAACATGGAGAAGCAAAAAACAGAATGTGGTAGCTCTTTCTAGTGCAGAAGCTGAATTTCGCGGCATGTCTAAGGGATTGTGCGAGCTATTATGGCTAAGGAAACTTATGACCGAACTTGGGTATGCGCCACAGGAGGAGATGGTTTTATTTTGCGACAACAAAGCAGCAATTGACATATCCCACAACCCGGTGCAACATGATCGAACCAAGCATGTTGAGGTAGATCGCCACTTCATAAAACACAATCTTGAAGACAAGATCATTCAGTTCCCTCATGTCAGATCAGAGGAACAATTAGCAGATGTTCTGACTAAAGCTGTTGATACCCGAAGTTTCGACAGCTCTTTGGGCAAGTTAGGTATGGTGGACATCTACCAACCAACTTGAGGAGGAGTGTGAAAAGATGAGCTGTAAGGGCGCTGCTAGAAGATTTGGTCAAGATAGCCTGCGTCCAAACATAGAAGATTGAAGATCTGCATATTTAGTTTATTTCCTTGTGTATTTACATTCCTAAAATATTATATTCTCTCCTTGTATGTATATATTTCTAAAACAAAAGAAACTTGGGAAACAAGTCCTGTTGGATATAAAGGATGGTCTCATCTCCTGTAAGAAGTACCATTGAAAAGAAATAAAATAAGGGAGGGAGGTTTGGGGAGTGTGGTGTTATTTACAATTCTGTTTCTGTTTTTGTGACAAAATGATCAGTAGGAACCGAGGAAGGTGCTTATTTTTTTCTTTGCGCAAAGTTACGTTGCTAATTTTTGTATCTTCTAGAGTTCTTCCCTAAATAAATTACAATAAAAAAGATGAAGAATTACAAAATTAAACAGACAAACCGTGAAAAAGAACGACGGCGCTATTTCATTTTCTACATGCATCATGATTGTATGATCGATAGTCCGGAAGCTCCCTATTCCATTACCACTAAATACCCAAGCCTGATTACACGCAGCAACCATTACAGTAATTCTAGTAGCCAAGTCAGATAAGAAATAACACAGTTACGAGAATAACAATTCTTATGTTAATTAGGAACAACTGTTATGTTTATAACCAGATGGTGTTAACAAATAAGGTACTTATGAGGGGCGCACATGACACTCATTCATATTTTATCTTCATACATCATACAGGGGTGAAACAAATTTAAAATGAGAGAGCAAAATCATAAAATACTAGACAGCGGAATTTGAACTCAAGTTCCACAACTATAAAGTAAAATAATAAAACTGCTAAGAATAGCTCCAGTGCATCCATGTCCCCACCTGTAGACTGCGCTGCACATTACCGGTATTTTGGTCATAACTTTTTCGTCCAAACTCTGATTGAGATGATTCAAAATCCGTTGGAAATTAAAGCTCAGAACAAGGTTTCCAATATGAATACATAATCTCCATCATTCCATGGCCTCCATGATGCCATCTTTGGGCTCAACATTTGTCTCCATACGTGAGCAACTAAGCCTTAGAGTTTATCTGGTGTACTGTTTATAGCATTGAGAGCACTCCGGATAAGCTTCTTTTTCAAGGTATGGAATGTCTTATTATTTATATATCAGCGTTAAGCACAAATAACTTTTCATGCTAATATTAGATTTAAAAAATTAAATTACCTTCTGCATTAATATCATGTTATCAGATCCCTGAGCAGATAATTTGAAATTAAGTGCATAACTGTTATTTTATTTTATTTTCCTAATATTAGTTTGTAATTTCAATTAATTAAATAAAATATTTTATATTCTAAAAATAAGTGAGTTTAGATGGAAAAATAACTAATTTAAAAATTTTCATAGAAAATTATCTAAATTATAAATTTCTCCCAGATATATATTTAATAGCATAATATTAGTCATGATCCTCCTTTATATGGAGGGTCTCTCTTATATAGAGAACTACCATACAAAGCAAATCCGTTTGTTATATACATCTCAAAATCTACTTCTCACGTGGAGAGCGTTACATTTTGTCGTTAAAACAAAGGTTGGTTCTCGTACATCAATAGTGTTTCTTTTGGTGGTTGTGAGTCTTAATTCTTAGCCTCTTCCTCAACCATACAAGACAATTAACCAAAAAGGAAAGAGACATGAATTCTCATCAACCTGAATTGAGACCACATAATAATAAGCTCGTCATTGTGAGTTGGATACTTTTAGCAATTATTCTCGTTGGTGTTTTGATTTCTGCATGTGTTGTAAAAATGAATGATCTCGTAATTGGATCACCAGAGGTCACCATTATAAATGCCAACTTGACCCGGTTCGAGCTTACCAGTACTGGCACCATACCTTGTCTTTCTTATAATCTCACCATTACTATGAGCATTCGCAACAGTGTTTGGTACCATACCGCCGATTATCACGATCTGGAGGTAGGTTTTTACTACAACATGGAGCAATTCAACTCGGTAAAACTTGAAGAATTCAGTATTAAACCAGGAGGGACGCTCCCGTTTAATATTTCAAGAAGTGGCAACTCTACCATAAGTATAAATCTTAGTGATACTGGAGGCATGGATGATCCTTTTAGAAGATCAAATGAGACAAGATTCTTTGAAATGAAAATTTGGTTAAAAGGATTAATACAAAGTGTGTGTTATTTGTCATATCAATGCAAACTGAATTTGCAACTGATCACATCGCAAAACAGCAGCACACAAGGAAGCTTTAAGCCTGTCCTGTGCTATTAGAAAACAATTAGCAAGTTGATCCGTTTTTGTAACTTTATTTTGTAAGAATAATGACTTAGAATTGTAGTTTGTCCGGGAATATATCAGTGCACCTATCAAAATTCTGTTAATGGTTAATTTTTTTTTTTTCTGGTCTATAAGACTATATCACTACAACCTATATTATTGAAAGGTCGCCTTTTGTGGTGTTCTTCTGGAACTTCAAATAAATGTCCAATTGCACTAGGATAAATGTCAATGGTACACACTTTTATATATCCTTTTCATGATAATTACCTATTATTTATTTTGTTACTCGTTATCATAATGGGTAAGGATAATGCACGGTTAAGAGTAAATTTATACGAGTATGGATATGATAATATCTCCACCCGACACATAGCGTACTCTATGACAACCCTAAATAGTAGAAGTTATCGCACTTTTTCACCGATGTTTTCAAGATTCGCGACCCACTACATTCTCAACTACTACCTCCTCCCTTCAATCTCCTTCTCAACTACTGGAGGAAGAGGAGAATAAAAAATAAATTTAGAACTTAGAATAGAAAAGAATGTTATGAAATTTTATATGTCATGTAATTTTGTACTGGCGCACAAAAAATGTTGATAATATTATTGCTGCTTGCTAATCTTCTTATGTTTTGACTTGATATTGTTTTGGCTATTGTACAAAAAATTTATCTGTTTGGCATGTAATATGATTTGTGGATAGGATTTTGGAAATTTTGAATTCCAAATAATATCAAATTGTTACATATTCCTAAATAATATACACGTTGAAAAATGAAATATTGATAAGCAAACAATCTCTCTGTCCAACAGTACATGCAGAAATATGAAATAACTAATTGCTCATAACGACCTTGTTGAATCCGTCTATCCAGAATATCCACTAATTGTGAAAACCTCTACCTTTTATTATGTTCTTTTGTTAATTCAACTCTGAGAAGATCATCCACCACATGAGGAAAAAAATTGCCGCAATGGGTATGTTGGCATTCATCCAGAAAAACAATGAGTTTGTTAATAACTCTTCCCCGCTCTACTTTGGAAGGGACTACGAACACATGTAACTCTTGCACTTGATAAATTTCCCTTGGAGTAAGATCTTTTTGGTGTTTTTATTCTAATTAATTTGTTTCCCTCTTTTGCACGCTCTATCTTTCCGTTACCTGTCGTCATCCCAACACCAAATAAAGTGAAAGAAGCCCACATACCCACTCTTCTTTCCTCCCCAAGGGGAGCCTCGTACTCTCTATTTTCCCAGGTACTAAATAATCTCTATTTGTTTGGCCGGTCTAAATATAATGCAAACGAGGTCGATGATATACAGTATAGTTCAGGACAACTTTTGTATATTGTCGTTCAATTGCTTTTCCTTAAGTATTGTCATTTCAGAAAAGAAAAGTAAACCTGATTTTCTTTGATCTCGCAAAAGACTACAAGACTTAAACTTGAAGCAAAATCATTTTTTAAGCAAAAATTAAATTAAATAATAAATATGTGAGTTATTAGATTTTTAGAAGGTAAATATGTAATTACAGAAATTTGGATGGTAATACGTAATTTCACAGTTTTTGAGTGGTATATATGAAATTATTCCTTTTTATTATCGTAGAAAACAGATTTTGTGCTAGGCAATTGGTCCCAGTTGACAGAATTGTTGTCATTTTTATTATTTGTTCTCCCCCGATTCATTACATATTTTCCCACATTATCTGGTTGTATTGTTCTTCCCATCAGAAGAATCATTTGGTTTTATTGTTTACTAATATTAGTGTTATCAGATCCCTGAGCAGATAATTTGAAGGTAAGTGTATAACTGTTATTTTATTATTTACTAATATTATTAGTTTGTAATTTTAATTAATTAAATAAAGTATTGTTATTCTAAAATAAGTGAATTCAGATGAAAATTTAACTAATTTATAAAATTTAACAAATAAATGTCTAAATTATAAAGAATGATGGCTATATATATAAAATTCTTCCAGATCTATATTTAATAGCATAATATTGGTCATGATCCTCCTTTATATGGAGGGTCTCTCTTATATAGAGAACGTACCATACAAAGCAAATCTCTTTGTTATATTGGGGTCAAGTCACCTAACTATTTAATATCTATAATGATCTTTCATCTTAGTTTCGAACCTACAACTTCTCACACTGAGAGCAATATATTTTATCGTTAAATCAAAGGTTGGTTCACGTACATCTTGTGTATTGTGTGTATTTCTTTTGGTGGTTGTGAGCCTTAATTCTTAGCCCTCTTCCTCAACCATAAAAGACAACCAAAAAGGAAAGAGACATGAACTCTCATCGACCCGAATCGACACCACATAATAATAAGCTCTCCATGGTGATTTTATATATATTTCTTCCAATTATTCTTGTTGGTAGTCTTACTTGTGTGTTTTTTACAGCCATAGAGGAATACTTACTTGAATCACCAAAGGTCACCATTATAAATGCCAACTTGACCCGGTTCGAGCTTACCAGTAGCACCACATGCACCTTGCCTTTCCTATAACCTCACCTTTACTATGAGCATCCACAACAATGGTTGTTTCGATACAGCCGTGTATCAGGACATGGAGATAGATTTGTACTACAATATGAAGCAATTCGACTCGGTAAAACTTCAAGAATTACGGATTAAACCGAGAAGGACCCTCATATTTAATATTTCAAGAAGTGGCAACTCTACAGTAAGTTTAAGTGCAGGTGGTACCGGAGGCATTGATGATGCTCCTTTTAGAAGATCAAATGAGACGAGATTCTTTGAATTGGAAATTGGGAGAAAAGGATTAATACGAGGTCTACGAGATGATGAGCATTTGTCTTATCAATGCAAACTAAATTTGCAACTGGTCACATCTCAAAACAGCAACCCACAAGGAAGCTTTAGGCTGGTCGAGTGCTATTAGAGTATTTGTATCAAGTTGTTCTGTTTTTGTAATTTTATTATTGTAAGAATGCCTGGCAATTGTAGTTTGTCCGAGAATATGTCAGAGCATCAATCAAAATTCTTAATGGTTAATTTTTTTTTTCTGGTCTCTCAGACTATATTACTGCAAAATATATAATTTAACGATGTACTATAAATTGCCAATGGCAGAAGTTATCGCAGTTTTTTCATTGATATTTTCAAAATTTGCCACCCGCTACATTCTCAACTATTACCTCCCTTTAATCTCCTTCTCACTGGGGGAAGAGGAGAATAAAAAATAAATTTATAACTTGGACTAGAAAGAACTATTATGAAAGAACTTATATATGTTATGTTTTGTACTTGCGCACAAAAAAAATTCATAATATTATTGCTGCTTGCTAATATTCTGATGTTTTGACTTGATATTGTTTCGGATATTATACAAAGAATTTATCTGTTTGTTTTTCTGGCATGTAATATGATAAGTGGATCGGATAGGATTATGGATAAGTAGTATTGTCTTAGGGGACAAATGATGTGCATTTTCAGGCTGCTTATATAACACATATGCATTACTTTAGTTAAAAACATTCTTCTTCTAACTAATCACATAAAAAGTTTAATTCTTATTGGAAATTTTAAATTCCAAATAATATCAAATTGTTACATATTAATAAATAATGTACACGTTGAAAATAAAATATTGGCAAGTAAACAATCTCTTCGTCCAACAATACATGCAGAATTCTGTTGACTTCTAACTTGTTTTACTGATTTTAAAAGTACCATCAAGCTAACAGTTAAATTAAACATTTTAAGGAGTAATTTCGAAATATAACTAAATAACATCTAATTTTTTTTGGTTTGGTGTAAATATAATGCAAACGAGGTTGACGATATTTCATTTTCTACATGCAATATGATTGTACGACCATATACAAAAGCAGTTACTGATTTAGATCACGGTGCATGTTTTTTGCTTTGCAGAGACTATGTCGGATCTTGAAGCAAATGGATCTGTCGCACCAATTTGAATTTCTGATAATAAGTTATATATATTTTTAAAAACCAGCAATTGAATCGATTGAACTATCGGTCCGACCAGTGAACCGTTGAACCGAAGCTTTAGCGGTTTGATGTCTGGTCCATTTCTATATTAATGATGTGTCATTGTTCATGCTCCATGTGGATAATCACTTTGGGCGTTTATGTTAATGATAAGAGGATGATTGTAGTGAACATTAAATCTATATTTAACATGATAAAATTAGTCATGATACTTCTTTATATGGAGTGCAAGTCTCTCTTTTATAGTAGAACGTCTCCATGTTAATTAAAGCAATAAATATGTCTCGCTGTAAAATATATCTTGCTGGATTTTTTTTTTTATTATTAAATTAAGCTCCCGTTATGATAAGAGTAGCAAAATTTCTCCAACCTGCCCTTGATTTGCTAAATCATTGGCTAGTGTATTCCCCTCGATCCCTATTAATCTGTACACATTTAAAATATTTAAATCGGCTCATTAGTCTACCAACCTGGATCAGTTCATCGCCATTGTAAAACATATATATATATATAACCTGTACCTCCTTCGTCAGGTAAGGTTATTTCAAAAGAAGTCAAGCAACAAGGAATGTAATTATGTTACAGAATATTTTAATTTGTGTACTCTAACAACTGCGTGCAACAAAAAAAAATTGTGTCATGTTGATTTTATGAGACTGAGGAAAGTTGTATATATACCTTCAACTGAGGAAAATTGTGTCATGTTGATTTCCGACCGACTTTACTCTCCGTGAAAATTTATTTGCCCCCCTCTGGATTTCTGATTTGTAATTCGGGTTAAATTTAGGATTAAAATTAAAATAAATTTCTTGAATTATGATTGAGCATCATAAATTGTAAGTCAGAGCATTGAAACAGTTAAAGCATTGTTTTTTATCAAGTAACCAATTAGTTAATGAGTTTAAACCCGATTAGTTATGTAAATCCAATTCGTTATTTTTTGCCCTCCTCCTGACGAAAATTCTGGATCCGCCCCTGACAGCAAGCTAGCCAGATGCTAGCAAGGTGATCGGTGTGTTCGAGAGCTTCCAGCCATCTGTCACGGATCTCAGAGCAAAGGTAGGTGCTGCTCTTTGATGTGAACAGTTTTATATATATTTGAGGGGATGGGGATTAGTGCGTGGTGCTGCTCTTTGATGTCTTGGTCTTGTTTTCGTTGTTTTTCTCGTGAGCGTTGATCTGAACAGGGAACCTCCAATGCATATTGTAAAAAAAATAGTAAAGAAAATTGATCCGAATAGCTCAACATAATCTCCGTATTAAAATATGCTTAGAGTTCAAATTTTATGCTTTTTTTAAATAGATAGGTACAAAATCACTGGGTTTTTTATGGGCCTGGATTTTCACCAAACAAAGATTTGTAAAATTAGTAAAGAATTTCAAAAAATATAAAATTTGCTCTCCAAACACATTTTAATATGGAAATTATGTTGAGCAATTCGGATTAACTGTTTGGACTTTGAAAATTATAGGGGCAGATTTATGTATAGCCCATGAGGTGTTTAGCTAGTCATCCTCGTTATTTAAAATAAAACAAAAAAATCATGTACATTGAAAGTTAATTGAATTTTTCTTTTTTTTTAAGTTTTTATATAGTTTAACCCTTCTCATAATTATCACATGTATGTTTGTAGTATAGTGGTTAGAGTTTCAATTTGTTATTCTAGAGACTTGATGAGTTCAATCACCAGCCATGCATTTTCAATTTAAATTTTAGTCCCTCTTATTTTCATTTTCTAGTACCGTCCTTCAAAAACAAAGATGTGATAATTTATGAAAAATAACAAACTATAAAATTTTATTAAAAATAACAAAAATTAACATAAAATTTACAATATAAATTAGAAGTGCCCATAATTTTTCTCCAAATATTCAATTGCAAGTTTGCAACAGCAGAATGCAATGCAGCACCAATTGGCAAAGAAGTGTGGGGAGTGAAGTGAATGGACCTGGTCCATAGATTCAGGTGCAACACCGATATAAAACATGGCTGCTGGGATCTCCTGTGCCATGAAACTGAAGTCTTCTGAGCTCATTCCCGGCACCGCCAAATGCACATACTCGGACCCGCCTAGCAGTCTCTCACCGACAAATTTCACGTGTTCGTATACCAATTCGTCATTGACCGTCGGAGGATATGTTCGTAAACTAAAGTCTAACGGTAGCAGTGCACCGGTGTATAGTTGCTTGTGTCTCTATGATCCGAGTCAAATAGAGTAATTCTTTTACATATAATTGGTGAATTTTTAAATTGCGCCATATTAATGTAAGAGGGGGTAAAATGCGTTGTTTCCATGCCCCAATAATATATAGCATATCATTGTATCCACTTTCAAAGTTAAAATAGTCGATTAGAATCACTTAGCATGATCCCCACTCTAAAATGTGTGCTTGGAGACTAAACTTTATATTTTTTTGAATTTTTTTTACTTTCACTCAAAAAAAAATTATTTTTCTGGATGGTACAAAATCATGCATTATTTTTGGATGGTTCATAATTTTTTGAAAAATAGTAATTGCACATTTTAACATGAAGATCGTGTTGAGTGGTTCGGATCAATTGTTTTGACTTTAAAAACAGAGATACAAATGTGAGATATAATTAGGAACAAAAATAATTGAGCATTTTAACACTTACTCTTAATTTAATGGATATTACAACTTTTCTTAACCCAATTAATTAAGTGTAATTTTAATCATATATATATACCTCTTTTATCCTTTTTTGGAGATGGGAAGATCCTTCATTTGTGAGGCTCCTATAAGTACCACCAAAAGTTACAGATTCTGGCAGTATGTTGTATGCACCTTCACCAGCTTTTACAAACCCTACTGATACCACCTATATCACCTCAAAAAAATATAATTGTTTAGATAAGAAACAATGAGAATAAAAAAAATTATTTCACTATTTTTCTTTTCTTTTGGCTCTCAAATCCAATTTTTTTTATTTTTAGAAATATATTAAATATTTTGTCAGAAAGAAGAAAGATGATTTTTTTTTTTTTATGTACTAGAAGTAACGGAATCAACCGCTTTGTAGTTTGATTCTTTACAAATATTGTTAAGTTATTTTATTATTAGTGTTGTTATTATGAATTAATTTAAACGAAAAAAGATAAAACTTACGCTACTGTCAAGCGGGTTAGTTTCACGAGATACTAGAGGTTGAAGTGCGAGAATGGTGAAGGCCATGGGGACAACCGGATCGATTGCTTCATGTGGCATAGCCCCATGGCCACCTTTACCCATTATGGTAGCATGGAACCTTTCGGAAGCTGCCAGAAGGGCACCTAGCTACGCACTAATGTGACCAACGGGCAGTAATGGATTCACATGCATGGCGAATGTGGCTTGTACGTCCTTCAGGACGCCCTCTTTTATCATGTGGTATGCGCCGGCATGACCTTCCTCACCCGGTTGGAATATAAGTTTTACACTACCCTTTAAAAATAGTTGAAATTTTCAACAATCTTAATGAATTATTTTTTTTACAAAAAATAGTGAGAAAATGATTCCAATTAAAGGAGCTTATTTGTAATGGTGTCAATGTAGAAGATTATTTAAATTTGTTCAATAAAGTTGAAATTTGAAACAATCTTAAGATATTTAATTATTTTTTATATTACCGAGAATTTAAAAATAGTGAGAAATTGATTCCAATTAATGGATCTTATTTATAATGGTGCCAATGTAGAAGATTATTTAAATTTGTTCAATAAAGTTGAACTTTTAAGCAATCTTAAGATTTTTCTTTTAAAAAAATTAGTGAGAAATCTTTCAAAAATAATAGTGAGAAATTGATCCTAATAGTGAGAATTTTTTTCAAAAGTAATAGTGAAAAATAATAGTGAGAAATCTTTAGAATTTTTTTTAAAAGTTCAGCAAGATTTTTTATCTCGCTAGAACTTATTCGACTCTCACTGATTAATTCTCTAAATTTCCCACAAAATTTAAAGTTAATTTGTTATACATCTTACCTTCAGTTGATCCTTGTGTTGTTGGAGAAGTTTAGCAGCACCTAGAAGCATGGTGACATGTAAAACATGGCCACATGCATGCATTTTTCCATCCACGTTGCTTTTATACTTCCATTCAACCATTTCCTTAAAAAGAATAAAAAAATATGCACATTAATTAATTGTATCATAATTTAGATTTTTTTTGTGAAAGCTATTATAACTAATTAAATTGACAAAGATAACCTTCCTAGTTAATTCCTATAATGTTATTGCTCTGAGAGTCAATTATTGCCCAATAAATGCTGTATTAATTATGACATAATTGCCATAAGTCAAAAGTTCTGATCAGTTATCTATAAATATTTAATTAGGAGATTGCTTGTCATGATAAGTCAAAAGTTTGAGATTTAATTAAGAGCATTATTAATTATTATTTTTAGGTTTTCCCCATCTCCAAAGTTGCCTATCATTTTCCAACCCCTTGCTACTCTTCTTCTAAATATATTTTCTTTTAGGATGTTGAGAATAAAGAAATAATTAGGGTTTAAATTAGAAATATTGTAAAAATAGGAAAAAGTAACTGTACCTACTTTACTGTTAGTAGAAAATTACCGTTGGTACCAAATATTGGATACCAACGGTACAATAGACTTAGACATTATAAAAACCCCAAAACCTCTGATTGTAAAATACAACAAAATATCAATATCAACAAAATACTCAATATTCATAAAATCTTCATGGTATCAGAGCAATATTCCTAAGGCCTCAGAAAATTCGAAATCAACAAAAATTGTCGCAATCTAGTGTCGTGACACCAATATGGCAGAGGCGACGAACAGCACCAGTGAGGTACCATCGTCACGCTTAACCGCCAAATTGCTCAACGACCACAACTTTCAATCATGGGGCAGAGCGGTAGTTCTCTCTCTCAATGAGAGAGATCTATACGAGCATGTCACAGGAGACGCAAAAGTGCCCGATAAAGAAAAAGAAAAAGCCGAATACAAGAAATGGAAGAAATCTAACCTCAAAGCCATGAACTCAATACTCAACTCCATAGAACCCAATATGTCTGACCTCTTTCTCTACTACGATACAACAAAAGAAATGTGGGATGCCATCAACAAACACTTTAGCAAAAAAAAAAACCATGTCCACATATACCATCTTAAAAAGAAATCCATAAACTAATCCAAAGACACATACCAATCATCGAATACATAAGCGACCTAAAAAGGAGATGGGAGGAATTGAACCTCTATCTCGTCAAAACCACAGATCCACAAATCATCAAAGAGCGAGAACAAGAAAGGGTGTACCAGTTTCTAGCAGGGCTTGACGAGTCCTACGAACCCGTTCGAGCTCAAATCCTATTATCGGCCGAGCTTCCGAGCCTTGACGACACGATGTCGCTTCTTCAAGGTGAGGAATCGAGACGCCTCGTCATGGCCGGTACCTCAGCCGTGCAAGAAAAACCCGAGAAACCCGAAAATCATGCCATGGCCGCACTCCGAGCAAACCCTAGTTTTGGAAAAAAGGGGGGAACCTCGGGAAAATGCGATCATTGCAAAAAAGAGGGTCACGAGAAGAGCAATTGCTGGTTTCTCCATCCAGAATTACGGCCGAAGTGGTGGAGAGACAATGGCGGAGGTGATAACCCTAAGGGGGAGAAGAAGAGAGGGTTCGCTGGAGCTGTTACGCGGGTTGAACCGGGTGTGGGTGAAGCGAAAATGAAAATAAATGAAACCGGTTCTATTTCCAGCGGATTGGGAGAAACTTCGGCTGTGACCCGATCTCATATAAATTCTCTTCTGTCTCAATTAAATGGGCTGCTAAAAAGGGCCGAGCCCAGTACAGGTTTTGTTAAAACTCATTTCCTATTTAATGATTCGGAAACTCCACTGTTATTTAATAATTCGGTTATAAGCCCCAATCAAACTAAATATATAATACCAAATAAAAAAAGCATTAGCTGTCCAAGCAATTTTCAAACTGAAAATGATAAACTCAATCTAGTAAAATGTACAAATTTAGGTAGTTTAAATCGGGAACACTCCCAAGAAAATTTAGTTTGGGTCTTAGACTCCGGTGCAACCGATCACATGACCGGAAATAAAAACTTATTGCTTAATTATCAAAAAAACAAAGAACACGAATTTGTATACGTTGCAAACGGTGAAAAAATGGAAATTTGTGGTTATGGCTCAATCAATCTTTTTTTAAAAGAAATTAAACATGTTTTACATATAAAAAATTGCACATCAAATTTATTATCTATAGGAAAACTTTCAAAAGAAATAAATTGTGAGATTATTTTTTCATCAAAAAATGTATTTTTTCAGGATATGATATCCAAGAGGATGATTGGTGAAGGTTTTTTTCAAAATGGACTCTATTTTTTGAATAGCCAAAAATTCAATTTCAACACAAAATTGCAAGACATGGGAAGTTTATGGCATAGAAGAATCGGGCATCCCTCCGATAAGATTTTGAAATGTATTTTTAATTTTTCAAATTTAGATTGTAGTAGTTGTGAAGTATGCAAATTAGCGAAGCATACGAGACTTCCTTTTGTAACTTCAAATTCTAAAAGTAATCAAATATTTGAGCTTGTTCATTCCGATGTTTGGGGACCCGCTCCCATAGACTCTTATAATAATTTTAAATATTTTGTTACTTTTATAGATGACTTTTCACGACTTACATGCTTATACTTATTAAAAAATAAAAGTGAAGTTTTTTCTTACTTTCAAGATTTCTCAAATTTAGTTGAAAACCAATATAACACAAAAATTAAAATTCTTAGAACCGATAATGGAACGGAATTTGTAAATCAAAAATTTTCAAATTTTTTGAAACAAAAAGGAATTATACACCAAACTACTTGTGTTTATACCCCACAACAAAATGGAGTTTCCGAAAGAAAAAATCGTCATTTACTTGAAATGACAAGAGCACTCATGTTTCAAAACAATGTTCCAAAGATTTATTGGTCGGATGCTATTCTCAACGCAACTTATTTGATAAATAGGTTGCCAAGTGTTGTTTTAAATAAAAAAAGTCCGTTAGAAGTCGTTTACCAAAGAAAAATAATTTTTAACCATTTACGAGTATTTGGATGTACATGTTATGTACACCAAAATAAAC
Source organism: Carex littledalei (assembly GCA_011114355.1). Taxonomy (NCBI): domain Eukaryota; kingdom Viridiplantae; phylum Streptophyta; class Magnoliopsida; order Poales; family Cyperaceae; genus Carex; species Carex littledalei. Next base: position 9,468,020 of record CM022079.1, read on the forward strand.
GAGACAAATTAGATTCTACTTCTATTAAGGCTATCTTTTTAGGATATTCATTTCAAAAAAAGAGATATAAGTGTTATGATCCAAAAAATCAAAAATTATATATTTCTAGAGATGTAACATTTTTTGAAAATGAACCATATTTTAAAGAAATTAATAATGAGCTTGATAACCATATTACTACAAATGAATTTATCATTCCTATGACCACTAATCAAATTGAGGAGTAAGAATTTGTAGGAAATAATGAAGATGATGAAAATGAAGGCGAAAATAACAACACTTTTCAAAGTGAGGCCAAAGAAGAAGAAAACGAGAATATTGAAGAAAATGAAATTATTGAAGAAGAAGTCTCACTAAGGAGATCAACTCGGCCCACTCAACCATTAACAAGGTTACGATATTTCGTAACCTATGAGGTTCAATATCCTATTCAAAATTATATTTCATATAAAAATGTCTCGAAACAACATCATGCATTTCTTCGTTCAATTTCAAAAATAGAAGAACAAAGAAATTTTGAGAAAGTCATAAACTAACCAGTATGGTGTAAGGTTATGAAAAAATAACTTCAAGCCTTGAAAAAAATAATACATGGACCGTTGTACCGTTACCAAAAAATAAAAAACCCGTAGGGTGCAAATGGGTTTATAAAATAAAATACCAAAGTGATGGTACCATAGAAAGGTACAAAGCCCGACTAGTTGCCAAAGGATATACCCAAACATACGGTATCGATTACCAAGAGACCTTTGCTCCGGTAGCAAAGATGAATACCATAAGAATTCTACTTTCGATAGCGGTAAATAATGGTTGGAATTTATATCAAATGGATGTTAAAAATGCATTTCTTCAAGGAACACTTGAGGAAGAGGTTTATATGACCCTCCCACCGGGTCATGTAAAAGAAAAAAATGCTAACCTTGTTTGTAGGTTAAAGAAATCAATTTATGGACTTAAACAATCTCCAAGGGCATGGTATGGCAAATTATCTCAATATTTAATTTTTTGCGGTTTTAAAGTAAGCCAATCCGATACATCATTATTCTCAAAACATGAGAGTAATGATATTACCGTTGTCCTTGTTTATGTTGATGACATAATTATAACCGGAAACAATTATGAAAAAATTAACAATGTTAAAAGACACTTAAAAGAAAAATTTGAAATAAAGGACCTTGGTAGACTTAAATATTTTTTAGGAATTGAAATAGCTCATTCTATCAAAGGATTATTTATTTCACAAAGAAAATATACTATAGACCTTCTAAAAGAAACGGGAAAATTAGGATCCAAACCGGCCTCAACACCAATTGATAGTAATTGCAAATTAAATTCCGAAGATGGAGAGCCGTTAGAAGATATCAACCAATTTCAACGGCTTGTAGGTAAGTTGATCTACCTAACGGTAACTAGGCCGGACATATCGTTTGCGGTAAGTCAAATTAGCAAATTTATGCATTCACCAAGAAAATCACATTTGGATGCCATTGATAGAATTTTGAGATATTTAAAGAAATCACCCGGAAATGGTATATGGATGAAAAATAATAAATCTAATGAAATATGTGGCTATTCCGATGCAGATTGGGCCGGGAGTTTTGATAGAAAATCAACAACTGGCTATTGCACGTTTGTAGGCGGAAACTTAGTCACATGGAAAACCAAGAAGCAAAATGTCGTGGCACGATCGAGTGCGGAAGTGGAATATCGTGTCATGGCATCTACTGCAAGTGAACTTACATGGATTAAACAATTACTCGAGGAATTGAATTTCAAAATTCATGAACCTATGAAAATGTTTTGTGATAACAATGCGGCAAGACATATCGCTTCAAATGCGGTGTTTCATGAGAGAACAAAGCATATTGAAGTCGATTGTCATTTTATAAGAGAAAAAGTTCAAGCGAAGGAAATTGAAACTCCTTATGTGAAGAGTCAAGACCAATTAGCCGACATCTTCACCAAGGGTCTCATTCCGAAGGCATTTGAAGAAATAACAAGCAAGTTAGGATTAATCGATATCTATAATCCTAGCTTGAGAGGGAGTGTTGAAAATAAAAAATAATTAGAGTTTAAATTAGAAATATTGTAAAAATAGGAAAAAGTAACTGTACCTACTTTACTGTTTTTAGTAAGTTACCGTTGGTACCAAATATTGGATACCAACGGTACAATAGGTTTAGACACTATAAAAACCCCAAAACCTCTGATTGTAAAATACAACAAAATATCAATATCAACAAAATACTCAATATTCATAAAATCTTCATAGGATAACTTGTCAAGTAGTGAACTCCATGTCTGCCTTTATATATAAATAATAGTAGCAGACATTTCATTATACATTTGATTTGTAAAATTATAATCAAACAGTTCAATTCATGTTGAAAGAATTAAAAAAAAAAAATGGTATAATAAGTTGCTTGATTTTATTTCACAAAGTCAAAACATTATTACGTGTATATATACCTGTAAAGGAAGAGCATCCATATCTGCTCTGAGGTCGAAAACCGGACCTGATCCCGACCTGATTGTAGCCACGAGACCCGTTTGCGCAATGGGCGTTGTGTACTTGATCCCGAGCTGATCTAACTCGAACCTGATCAATTCATTAGTTCTCACTTCATGAAATGCCAACTCCGGCCATTGATGGATCCTCCGTCGAACCGACACTAAGCAATCAGTGAATTCTGTGTCATTTGCTTTGTCTAACAAAGATTGCAACATGACTTTGTAGAGAAAGCGAGAGGGGGTAGAGAGAGAGAGAGAGAGAGATGCTTTTTATAAAAAAACAAAAGAGCTAGGGATTTTAGAGGAGATGGTTATTTGACCTATGGGATTGTTTACTATTATTTCAAGATTATTTAAATTATTGTTTTATAACTTGCAAAAGGAAGAAGAAAAAAGTAAACGTTGCATGTAGAAAAAAAAATGAATTATTGTGTTTCAAGCTGATATATTCTTAGTGGGTACAAGAGATTATATTATTTTAGTTATTTTCCTTTCACCGTAAAAATTTACGACAATTCACTTTGTTTGATGACATGGCATATTTTGCTGACTTGTCATGATTTATGTGGACGGCAGGTGCGTTCTTATATTTTTTTTTGTCTTTCATTGTTTAAAATGTACTTTGAATTAAACTATATGCAACTAGTGCTTATCATGTAGCTTAGAGCATCTACAATTTCTTTTAAATTACTAATCTGATGTGTTAATTACTAATATAATTGCTGGGATGTACCACAGTTTTTAAATTAGCAAGTTTGCTTTAAAAGCAACTCTAATTAAATTTCTGAGATGGAGTGATTTAGAAATTATGAATTCTTTTAATTGTTAAACTCAGTGACATGATCTAAATTAATTGCTAAACGTTTGCTGCAATGGAGATGATTTATGGACAGAGTCGTCGGTAGACAGCGAATTTTTTAAGAAAATTGGGGTTGTTTTCAGTAGCCCAATATCATTCATTTCATTAAATGCAACAGCTAGTTTAAGAAAAAAGGAACAAGAAAACATTCATCTCATTAAATACAACCACTACCATTTTTGTTTCTTCCAACGACTACTCAGTAAGGTCTAAAAATGAATTTAGCACGTAATTCCTTGTATAACAAAATTGGGGGATAACAAGAAAACATCCATCTCATTAAATCCCAACCACTATATACCATTTGTGTTTTTTCTTTTAATTTCTTCCAACCACTACCATTTAATAATTTTCATTATAAAAAAATTATTAAAACATATTTGTATTTTAGTTCAACCAAATTAAACATTAATTAGTAATAATCAATTTACTAATTTAATTTTTAATTGATTTTTACAGTAATTGAATAACAAGTTTACGAGCAAAACCCTGTTATAAAAAAATAATTAATAAGTTTTGGTTATGTTATTGTTTATTCTACTTTATTTAATTATATTAATAATTATTAATATGTATAATTTTTTTGATAGCAAGCATTTTAGAAAAAAAAAAATATGATTTCTCACAACTATATCAACGGTATAATTAACATTCATTTCAGTACATTCTCATAATTATCATTTTAATACATATCTATGAATGTGGGTACTCATAAATTAATTTGTGATTTTTATACCCGTAAATTTTCATCATGCATAATCTCGTGACAATCAAATTAATATGTCATAATTGGATTTTTATTTTATAATTATTTGAAAAAATATAGTTTGACAGATATTTTAGATCAGGGAGGCAAGTTTTTTTCTGTGTGTTTATGTGCATCATTGATTTTGGCATAGTATGATTATCTTGGGTTGTGTAGATATCTATTTCAGCTCATTTGTTTTAGTATTGATTATCTTGGGTTTTGTATTTATCTATTTGAGCACATTAAGTTTAGATTATTAAAAATTCAAATCGCTTGATAAGTGGTCATATATATATGAGTCAAAATCACATCATTTTTGTAAGGCATGTTAGATTTTCATTTTAGCTCGAATTTTAATAAGATTAAAATTATTAGAATAGATAATGATCAAGTAATCTCTATCTCTCCCTTTTAATTTTACTTTTTTTGCTGCCATATATTTTTGCGCCGTCCTATGCCATTACCAAAGCCAGTATATTAATTGCAGCTTAATTTTATCACATATGAATTTCAAGTAAATATTTTACCTTAATAAACTGAAATTAAGGACGCAAATTTTTATTCCTTCCGGATGCAATTTAAATGTTAAATTAGAAAGGGACGAGATTTTATTGTCAAATCAAATTAATAAAATTAGATTAGGTTTGTAGGAACCAGTGTACAAAATGTCAGTTTGTTGTGCACCGGGTGCAGTAAAGAAAATGCTTTGGCGATTCGTCTAATAGAAAATGAGGAGAAGGCTTCTATTGGGCCAAATCAGGCCCAAGAAATACTCCAACTGAGATCGTAATTCACTTACAAGCAGCCAGGTGAGGAAATCATATCGTCTGGGATAACACAATATTTGAGTTTAGATCCTGACCATACGATCTGCTTTGGCACGGATATTAATGGATCTCTGTACACTCCATCTCGGATCGAATCAGCCGGGATTCTCATCGGACGGTCCGGATTCAAACCCAAATATTGTGTTACCGCAGAGGTTATGAATTCGCCAGGTGAGAGCATTATTTTTCAAAATTGAAAAACAAAATTAAGAACCGAAAGAGAAAGCGAGGGAAGAGACGAGAGAGAGCGAGAACGGAGGAAGAGGGTGGCGGAGCGCGGCGGCGATTGAGAGGTGAGCCTATAATGCATTCTTTGCAAATAGACGGGATCGATCGATCGATCTCAGTATCTCAGTTACAGCTTACTCCCTTCTTCGTAATTTCTAGTGTTACTCCTTCATCTCTTCCTCCTCCTCTAATCGAAATTACAGTAAAAGAGGATCGATTAAAAACAAAATTGAAACGGAATAGTGAAATTTCATATAAACAAATTGACCGTATATTTCCAGAAAGCACAATGACACAAATCAAATGGTGAGATGAGGTTAGCATAAGTGCATTTCGGCATTTATTTAGGTGACGTGAGTTTTAGCATCCTTAATTACTCTAGTAATTACTTCCTGTCAAAAATCAAATGCTATTTGTATTCATATATTTTTCTTGCACATATATGTTTGCTTGTGGTTGTTGTTGTAGGAGGAGCATGGAAGTAGACACCAAGGGACGGAGATGGAGAGTGACTTACACAAAACATTTAAAACAGAAAAGAAAGGTTTATCACGATGGTTTTCTCGAGCTTAGTGCATCTGGTGACAAGGTAAGTAAATATTAATAGTATTGCTTTCATATACCACTTGGTATTTCCATCTAGAGTGAGGCTATGGTACTATGCATAAGGCAGATTGGTCCGTTCTACTAATCAAAATTTTCGTTAGTCCAAATAGACGATCTGAACTCTTCAACATGATTTTCATATGAAAATGTACTTGCAGACTAAATTTTACATTTTGTAGATTTTTTTACTATTTCTGAAAATAGGTAGAAAATCACTACTTTTCAATGGTCTAGAATCTTTAGATCAAGTGATTTTGTACCTATCTAAAAAAATAGTAAATTTTTTTAAAAAATATAAAATTTGATCTACAAGTACATTTTCATATGGAGATCATGTTGAATGGTTCAAATTGTTTGAACTTTGAAAATTAAGATATTGATCCATAGTACGGACCAATATGTGTTATGCATAGTACCATAGCCTCACTCTTCCATCTATGTATTTATTGAATATGTCTGATTAAGTACACTATGGTCAATGGAGTGCTTGAATTGTGGATGCACACATCCAGGTACGGTTGTATGATGAGATCGAGAACCTGATAGAGGTCAAATTTCTGACCAAGGTTGACTCGATTGAATGTGGCAACTCCTTCACCATGGATTCTCACCTTGTTGACATTGCCGATGCCGTCAACCTTTCTTCCAATCCTACTGTTACTCCCTTTGCACAACAAAATGGTAATCTTTTGTTTTCTTCTTCAGGCTGTATCATTCTCTAAAGGTGATAACATGCTATCGCTCACTGGTATAAAAACAAATTGTGCAGGCAGCAAGAGAAACTCTTTCCACAGGAAACCATTGTACAAGGTCTCCAACATGATGGAAAGCAACACCAAAGGTCTGTAAATACCATCACCGATAAATGTTTCTTGGTTTCTTTTTTTTTTTTTTCTAAAGTGGAGCAACGTTTACCAATTTCATTACCAGAAACCAAACATACTGTTTCTACAAGAAAAACATGGTACCAAGCTGGTACACAATTGCCTAAAACATCACATAAGCAACTTTAACCCTAACAAGTTCTAGAATAACCTAAAAAACACCATAAAGTTTCATACAAAAGATAGTGATGTATTTAAAACATGTCATAAGTTAATCTTCTGTATGAATTTAAATTTTTGGTGATCGGCAGGAAAGAAATCTAAACCTTGCACCACTCCTTCGCCATCAAGCAATTCATCTTTTCCAAACTCGCTTCTTGAAGGTTTTTAACCTTCTCTTTTCCTTTTATCTCTCTTTTCCTGTTGCATTTTATTTATTCTTCATGGCTTTGCAATTAATGTAGAGTGGAGCGTTCTGTATACAACCCAACTAACACAGAAGGCAAAGAAGTACCATGACGGCACATTGCGACTTTCTCAACTTGGTTCCCATGCAAAACAGGTTAAAATTTTTGCTGGGCATATCTGATTTCAAATGTGAGTTAAAACTGTGGTGGATTGTATAGTTTCTTCCATTCAATGATGCAAAATGCATACTGGTACAGTGTAGAGATACAGAGAGATGATAAATTGACTAAATGATACTTTTGTATTTTCATTGATTGATTTCTGTTGAATAAAATACTGTGTATTTTAGACACAGGGTTACACAATTACAATAGCCTAAGTTACTAACTAACTTCTGTTAGGAGTCCTAATCAATCTTGTTTGGTCCAGTTGACTTGGTCAATGCTGATGATTCTTCTAATAAATGGGTAGCAATGGAGCAGGTGCAGCTATATGATGAACACAAGAGGCTTCTAGAAAGCAAGGTCTTAGGAAAAGATGACATGCTTGAGTCTGGCCGAACGCTTATCATGCAAGCTCATCTTGTTGACATTGGTCTTTCCACACTTGAAGTTGGGAAAGAGAACTGCTCAGTCTCATCCCTCAGAAAGCCATTTCAGAAACCCGCTTCTCCTATCCACAGTTTTGTTGACAGTACTAATCTCTTTGTTTCATTTTTACACTATTTTTTGTTAAGAGCTTATTTTTTATAAAGTTCTTCTTGGGGGGGAAATTCATGTATTGTAGGGTTTCGGGTAGGTTAATAGTGCAACAATTCTGTCAATTCATGATTTGTTCACTACCCGAAAACCAGAATCCATGTATAAAACTAATTCCAAGATTAATAAAGAATTTACCACTAGACGCGCAGTGCAGCGGAAACGTCAAGTCTAGTCTAGCAGTAGCCTTCTTCTCCTTTCCTTCTCGTGTCGGATTCACGCAACAGCCCAGCAGTCACGCCTCTATCAGTATCCACACGAACAGGTTGACAAACTTCTGAAATTCGGTATGCTAGTACCGAATTAACAGCCCCGTCTTTTCTCTCTTATTCTCTCTCTCGTTTTCTGAATAGAAAATGAACATAAAATCTGGAACCCAAAAACCGAACTGCTGTTGTATATTTATAACAGATCGCACCAGTTCGTTGAGCCTGTTCACTTGCACCATTTCGTTGGAGCCTCTACAGAAAACCTTATCTGATCTGATCAGATCAGATCAGATCAGATGAGAATAAACAGAAATTCGGGCCTAGCCCATTAAGACCTGATCCATATTAATTATTAATATGGCCCATGATATTCTGGCCTATTAGTACATTTCTAACATGTATACCCCTCAAAAACTTTAAAATTATGTATTTCCTCTAAAATTCATAATATCATATTTACACCTTCTAAATTTCAAAAAGTCACAAATTTACCCAATTTATTGACTTTTCTAGTACCCATCCCCCTCTAAACTAATTTAAAGTTTATAAAGTACCCATCTCCCTCTAACCTAATTTAAAGTTTAGAGGGTGAAATACGTAATTTCGAAATTTTTGAGGGCTATACTTGAAAATCCCCCTTGTTATATTGCAAGGTAACAATAGACTAAAGTTATCTACTGACATAAGTTTACGGTGCAGACAGGAAGGAGGCAGCCTCTGTTGAGCCTAGTAGACTGGGAAACAATTCTGTTTTGAAAGGTTAATATCCCTTGTAATTTCTTGTCCATCACTGCATGTGCCAGGTTTTGTTTTGTTAAAAAGTAATCAGTATCATACAGCAATTTCTTTCCAGCCACGGAAATTCTTCCTACTGAGCTGATGAGTAAAATGTCCATGCATACATAAGTAGATCTATGTAGAGAGGCTATGGTACTATGCATAGGACGGATTGATCCGTACTATGGATCAATTACTTGGTTCATATAGATGGTTGCTTCATAATTCACTTTATAAGCTTTACCATCTTCAAGTGCTAGAAATGACCAATCAGTATGGATATTCTAAATATGGGGGTATTGAAACAACTGGAATTACCAATCTTGTTAGTTTACGCTATATGGACCTTCCCAGCGAGGTAATGCAAAAAATTCACGGAGTGCACAAGTTGACCTCTCTACAAGAATTAAATTTTTTTGTTGGACGGGAGAGTGGTCAGCATATAGATGAACTAGAGATGCTAAACAATCTCCGATACCTTTCTATTGAGAAAATTGAGAATGTAGGGGATCCACTTGAAGCTACAAATGCAAACCTATCCAAAAAGGAAAGTCTTATATCACTATCCCTGGAATGGACTTATGGGAGCAATTATCATGACCCTGAGCAAGTCATTGATAACCTCCGACCCAATCCAAATCTCAAGAAATTGACCATTGGGTATTATACAGGCCACAGGTCTCCAATTTGGACAAGTGATTGTGCTTTGGAAAGGCTATATTGCTTCCGCATGCCAAAATGGGAATCCTGGGCAGGACCACATATTTGTTATGGCTTTCCAAATCTAAAAGAACTTGTAATAGAAGACTGCCCAAACCTGGCCAATATACCGACCATTCCTTTTACTCTTCTCGAATTTGAAGTATGTAGAGTGGGGCTTAATTCCCTTCCAGATATGCACCACAGTTCTAGCATTACAGATGAAGCACCATCATGTATGAAATCATCGCTTAGAAGTGTAGAGATTACCGAATGTCCCAAATTAATATCATTGAATGGATTTCTGCAGCAAAAAAACCTAGATTTACAATCTGTTGAGGAACTAATCATCAGAGACTGTGAGAATTTGGTTCAGTTACCAACTGGTGCATTTGGGAACTTTGTGTCACTAAAACACTTAGTTATAAAGGGAAGCCCAAAGCTGGTAACAGTTGATAACCAGAGCATCTTGCTACCTGCGAAACTAGAATATCTTGAAATGGGAAACTGTGGTGAACTTGATGTGCCATTGCTAGAGTCAGCCTCACACCTCTCTACACTTGGTACTCTTTCTATTGCAAACAGTGCAAATATTACTTGTCTCCCTTCCTCTGAAAATGCATTTACATCGCTCAGACACCTGTCCATCCGTGGATGCGACAAGCTCATTGAAATTTCATCTATGCCACAAGCACATACTGTCAACCAAGGAAACAACTTGGTCTCTTTAAAGATCAGTTCTCTAGATATTGATCACCTCTGTCTCCTTCTTATTGAGCCACTTAGATGTCTAAGATTTGTTAGTTCTCTGAAAGTTCACGAGTGTTCAGGGATGGAGGCCCTGCCAGAGCAATGGTTGTTACAAAACAGTAGTACCCTCAAGAGATTGGAGATCTGGGATGCAAGCTCGCTGCGGTCATTGCCTGGTACAATGGTGATGCTCACTGCCCTTCAAGAACTTGACATTTGGAAAGCTACTTTGCTGGAAGAAATCCCAGAGTTGCCTACTTCGCTGACTTTTAAGAACATTGAACGGGACTAAGCTCTCTGACTCTATTTCAACCCTCCTCGTAAGTGTTATTATGATTATATTTCCTGCCTAGTTTTTGTTTGTTCCATGCTCTATGTTATTTCAAGTTTTGAATCCTCTCAATGGCTCTTGCAATTGATTAAGTTCTCATTTGCAACCGTTGGTCTTTGTGTAACTTCTTGTAGATGACTCACGCAAACACAAACTGTTGAAGTTACAAGCTAATACGTACAACAACGTTCACATCCGATCCAGAAGAAAATGAAGAAAGAAGGCAACATAGATTCTTGGCAACATATATTCTTGGTTTATACGGCTGGACAAAATTATTCTGCATTTCCTTTATTTGTCATAATTGATTGGTGTGTAATTTACTTCCAAGTTTAGATTGAATTATGATTTGTTTCTAAGATAATAGAGGTGAGCTGTAAGCCCTATGATAGATATAAAATACTCTCTATACGGAGAGGGTAGTATGTAAGAAAAACAATTCTGTGATATAAAAAATAAGGGAGGGAAGGGAGATTCATGGGAGTTTTGTGTTCTTGATTTGTTCTATTAAATTTGACACAAACATGGACCCCACCAACAAGTACGTGCCACATTGCTGTTCTATAGGTGTGATCAATGTCCAAAGAAGTTGTAATACCACGTACTGAAAATACTATATTAATTAAGGTACAATGAAAATTCCTTTCGCAACCTTTCTTCCTTTCGTATTTAAATATCTTAATTTAATAAGAATACAAACTAGGAATCTTTAATATACTCTGAGTGATATTCGTATACGTTAACATACATATATAAGGATGTAACGCCACGTAGATTGAGAGAATTGACATGAGAAATGATCCAATTTAAATTTCAGTTTTAATTAACTTAATAAGTAAGCCATGATATAAATGAAATTGATTTACATATCAACAGAGCCCGATTCAGCCCAATTAGATTCAGTAGCCCATATCTCACTCCCTATCAAAATAACCAACGCAAAATTAACTAACCCTCACAATATCCCCTGCTTCTAAATCTTTGCTTCCCGCTCACACTAATTTTTATTAAAATCCCGATTCCTTCCCCTCTGTTTGAAATACGCATCCCCTGGTGCAAAATCACCCCTATAAATTAAACCACCCATCCCTCTTGATTTTGTCCCTGACCGCTCTCTTCATTTTAATTACTCTCCTCCCTCTAATGTGATTTCAAAACCGTTCCTCTCAATTACTTGCCGCACCATCTCTCTCTGTTCCTTAACAACCGAGCCAAGGAGAAACCCAATTTTTGCTTGAAGGTACACTAAAATCATGATCTATTATTTATAATTGTTGCATAAGTTTTACCAATTACAATACGATAAGTAGATGTTGATTAGAATAATGTATTGTTCATAGATTGTAGGAATTTATGATTGTGTTCCTTTCAAGTATAATCTGAAAATTTATTTCTTTTATATTATAATATGAAAACTTAGATTATTGGTAAGAATTTCTTTAGTCATATTATAATCTGAAATTTAATGTTATTAGTAAGCATTCTTTAATTATACTATAATCTGAAATTTATTTATTATTAAGAATTTTTGTAATTATATTTAAAATCTGAAAACTTTACTTTATCGAGTTTGGTATTTATTTGAGATCATATAATTGGATATATATATATATATATTAATTATAAATAATTATATTGAATTCTGGAATTTTATTCAGTATATATTGATATGGAAAATACTTTGGGATCATTAATATTTTTCTTGTTGATTTTATTTACTGATATATATAATTCTAGAATATTATTAACTTTCTTAATATATATATATATATATATATATATATATATAATCTGGCTAATATGCTACGCGTACTACGCGTATATAAGGGCCCCTCCGTGCTACGGCTCACTTTTTGAGTTTCAAAATCTTAACGGTCGATCCGAACTGTTCAACATGATCTCCATAAGAAAATGTACTTGCAAACCTATTTTACATTTTTTAGAATTTTTTTACTATTTATTAAGCCACTTTGAAAATCGCTGATCCAATGGTCCAGAAAAGTTTACAGTTGTGTACAAATTAGTGTTTTTTTCAAACTGGCTTAATAAATAGTAAAAAAATTCTAAAAAATGTAAAATTTGGTTTGCAAGTACATATTCATATGGAGATCATGTTGAACGGTTCGGATCGACCGTTAGGATTTTGAAAACTCAAAAAGTGAGCCGTAGCACGGAGGCCTCTATGCTACGCGTAGCACCGTAGCACTGTCCTATATATATATATATATATATATATATATATATATATATATATAGATAGGCTATGATGAGTTGTGAAGTAAAACATCGTTTTACTTCAAGCCGTATTTTCATTTTGAAAATCCAAACAACCGCTCCGAACCGTTCAACTTTTTCTAAATATTGAAATGTGCTTGGAGACACTACAGCTGAAAGGGGCATCAGCGACCGGGTTTCCGATCGCTGATAATATAGGCGCCGGTCGCTGATACTTATTCCGGTCGTTGAAAGTCGATTTTGGTCGCTGAAAGGCCGGTCGCTGTAAGCCTTGTCACTGATACTCTTCTGATGACGTCACCGGTCGCTGATAATATGTCACCCGGTCGCTGATAAGTTTTTGCGACCAAATTTTTTTGGTCACAGAATGTTTTTGCTAACGTCAGAAAAAACATTCTGCGACCAAATTTAACGGTCGCTGATACTTAAAACCGGTCGCTGATAATCGAAACAATTGCAGATACAGAAATTATCAGAGACAAATAATTACGGTTGCTGATACTCTTCTGTCAAGTTTTTTATGTTTTATTGTATTATTTAAATTTGCACCATTTAATAGTTGGTACGACATGTACCAACATACAACATAAACATAGATATCGTAATACCAAGTAATACAAATAAACATAAACATACAACAAATAAACATCCAACATAATAATCGTAATGTCAAGTAATACAAACATAAATGTCGAAATGTCCAGTACCATCTAAACCTAAGTAGTACCATAAACATCTATCAAAATCCGTCACCATAAACATCTAAACCTAAGTAGTACCATAAACATCTAAACCTAAGTAGTACCATCACCACCAACATCCGACCCCTGCCCCTCGTCATCATCCTCGTCATCTTCAGGAGCGGGCCTCGAGCCCGAACCTCCCTGTTAAAAAAATAGTTTAGATAATTAGAATTTAGAATTCAGGGTTCACAATTGAAGTCGGACTGAAATATCGAATTTCGTACCTGAGAAGCTCTGAAAAGCTCAGTGATCTTGGACATAAACCGATCCTCCATCCTATCAAGTACCCGAGTAGATATCATATCGATATTCTCTTCTGTGAGCTTCGGAGCCGGCGGCATAGAAGAATATGACTGTGAAGAATGCGACTGACTACTGCTCGACCCACTAGAGCGAAACATGTGTCTCGTACTGGAACATTAAAAATAAGACAATTAGTATTATCTTACACAACTAAAAATAAATTTAAAATTAAAGTGACTTTTTATTTTACCTAGAGCACCGAAGCCATAGTTATCGCCGTGGGCATTCTGATCAGATATTCTCGTAGAGTACCAGACGTCGCCGTCGTATGCGGGCCATGTGTTTCTATCCTCTCCATACTTCTGCACCATAGCACTCTCATATTTTTCCTGCAAATTTTGTAAAATATAACAAAAATGTTATACAAGAGGAACCATGATATTTTATAAAACGATTCGAAAGTATTATTACCTGTGCTTCTTTCGCCTTGCCGGTAATATATTCTCCCGTCTTCTTCTTCGTATGGGTAGGCTGGAACAGCTCATCGGACCATCTGAGTTCGCGCCCTTTTTCTTTCTCCTGTTAAGAATTTGAAAGACAATTTCATTTAAAAAAAATTTATCAAGGATAGTTCGATTAGATTCAATTGGAATGAAAATAGATTAATTTAATGAAAAACAACTTACGAAGCGTTGTTTGTGAACAAGCATGTTCACAGAACCCGTTGTGGCCCCTGACCCTTCAGCATTGGCCCTATTTAAAGCATTCCGCTGGCTCCGACGGGCAAAAACATCACTACACCAATGATCGACGAGTCCGGGCCACCACTCCGGCTTGATCCAGGCGTCATGGGGTCGAGGAGCAGCCCCACGCTCCTTCCACTCGAGCATTGAATCTCCATAGAACTTGGTTGCTGCCTCCCTGACCTTGTTAAGCATATCCTGTAGCCGTTTGTCAGCTATTCTGCGGAATACATCCCATGCAATACTTCAGCTACCTTCGGTGGAAACTGGTAGTGCTTCTGCAATGCATAACTCGGTTTGTTAGCTTAAAAAAAGAAAACAAGTAATTATTAGAGGTTTTTTTTCAGAAAATTTTACTTACCAAAAAGTCTTTCTTGATAACTTCCTTGTTGGTATCAGGGAAATCCGTGTATCTGGTGTACGGTCCAGGATATGCTGTGCGTACTAGCTGCGATATAATTTTTGCGACCTGCTTCGTCAGCTCTGGGTGCCCTGCATCAAAAGTCCTGCAAATAGGAATAATTATTACAATCACTACAATTAATGCATAATTACAACATACACAAAAAAATGAATATTACCTGTAACCCCCTAATCGAAGCACTGGTCGCACACTCGGATCTGCAGGCGGCGAAATATATGCATTTGCACCGCAAACATTCCTCTGACTCGACTCCGCCTCGTCGCCGCCTGCAAGCACATTTTATTTAGATCATCATGTTGAACGGTTTGGATCGATGATTTGGACTTTGAAAATGAAAAAAATAGTTATTGTAACTTTGTTGTAACTTGAGCCCTCCTCTCTCTCTCTATATATATATATCCGATCAAAGTATCATACTAGTTTAATCATATTTATTTTATATAAATTCTTGTTCGTCTGTTCTCATTGAATTAATATTTCGATCTATATAACTTACTTTATTTATCTTTAATATTAACATTTTGAATTTCACTTACAATTAACCTTCCTGACTTGAAACTAATTCATTTGTTTATGTCTCCAGCATATACAAGCATATACATCGTACTATGTATATATATTCACAAATTGAGTCCAATTATGTTATTTATATTAAATGGTAAAATTTCACCGAAGACCCCGAAGTTATTTTTATTATAAAGAAGCCTAGTTATAATCTTAATAGATATAATTTTGTTCAATGATAAATGTGTATAAATATTAATTAGAAATCATGTTTCGTGGTCTAGATCTGGGTGTCGAAGTAGGGAGAGACGTAGAGACAACAGTGAACTGTCCCACGACAACAGGTACGGGTTTCCTGGACATTGTCAAATTGTTACCTACCATTTGTGTGCATTTTATTTATTTATTTATTTGAATTGTGCATGTTGAATCGAACGATCCCTTTGGCTTGTTTAGAAATACAATAGGATTATTCATATCGATCATGAGACTTGTAAGTAGGATGTGTTGAGCATGACATTGTGTAGTGTTAAATGAAATGAACATGGAAGGTAACAGATAAGTTAAAGGAAAGGGGCCAACGTGTGTTGAACGTACGTTGGAATGTATACATTGGGTCTGTTGTTTCAAGCAATTCTCTTTTTAGTCTATTCGACTAATTTGTAAAACATACAATTATTGAATTTTACGATTTTCTCTATTTTAGAAAGTATATAGGTTCAAGACAATTGGAATTGCAATTTAGAGTATTTGAACTGAAGAATTCATCAAGACATTTATCTAGAATTTAAATTGTAAAATTATAAACTTAGTAAAGTACTTTTGATGTTGTTTTACAGGGACAAACGTTGGCAACGTTTGATAAAACGTTAGGAAGTTTTAATTGTCTGAAAAAGTACTTAGGAATTAAAGAAGAGAGTGGCTGCTAGCGGGTCCCAAGGGTTAAATGAAGGTCAGGGATCATTAGAGGGTTAAACGCAGGTAGGTTTATTATTAAACGCATACCCCAGTCGCAAGGCTTCAGATTTTACGTGAATCAGATTGTCCGAGTAGAGATATTAACAGAGTAGTTTTTACATAATGCAGCACAACAGTCATATAAAGTCCTGTTTTGACTCTATTGTCTATGCAGTGTATGAAGAAGAAACCACGCTGTCAATATCTTTACCCAAGTTTTCTGGCTCAGCCTGGATTCATTAATTCAGGAGTAATTATACTCATTATACTTTTTTGGAAACTCATAATACATTTATTCTTTTTTCTTAGCACAAATTGATGTGACTAACCAATTAATTAATCCCTTTCGGTGAAAAACAGGATGTTGTTTCCATCTACTGATATAGGCGGAACAATTGAAAAAAGCACAAACTTGAGATCTCCAGTGTTGCAGGTTAGCATAGACAAAGACAGAACATTGTTTCCCTAATGTCTGATTAATTAAAGTTTAACAAATTTAATTTATATCAAAATTTTGATGTATATATATTGGTTTCTAAAGTACAATTTGAAAAAATATATATTTCATAATATACGTACCCAAAATAAAATCATCTTTCTTTGACAAAATTTAATTGTTATTTATTTTTCATACGATCATAAGGAAAATTAATAGAGTAATAAACAAATCCAGAGGTTAATAGATTTTGATTAATTGGAAACAAAACCCATTTTGAAAAAATTTAAGGCTAATCGTTGGCTTGTTATTAATGTAATTATGTTGCAGTTTTGATGTAGCATTTATGTAATTAGGATTTTGATATCATTTTTAATTGCTTAGGGTGCATTTCAGTGCATCAAAATTTGTGCACGCGGTACTAAAAAGTGTATTAACATTTCTTGATGGTTTCTCTTGATTAATATATGTGTGAACCATATATATTAAAAGATTTCCTTCACTTTATAGTTTGAGATTAATTCCCAGCCGCTTTGAGATTCGGGCTAGCGCAGGGGCAGTATTATTGGGCTTTGAGATTCATGCCAATTTAAAAAGAACGGTCAAGATCTAGTAATTGTAAAAGATTCCCTATTACGGTACCGGGGAGGATCTGAATTGCATTAGGCTGTCGGATGCCATTGACTAATGTCTGGGAAAGAGCCATGCCTTCAAACAATGGAGTTAATCATATAAAAATTTTATGTTGCCAATGAAAATCAATCTTACAGTATTATTGTATTTTACGTTAAACAATATAAAAAATTATTTGTAAACACAAAAATTTAGAAAAAAAAAATGTGTCCATTGACTCCCATATATTTTTAGTGTCTCTGCCCCCTGACAGAAGCAATGAAATTAATCTTCGTCGTTCAATTTAGTTATAATTTTTTATTCCTTGTATACTATCTAAAATATATCAAACAATCAGCAATGTTTTTTTTTCAAAAAATTTGCAACTCTGTATAGTACTCCTTAATTTTTTTTTTTTTTTTTTTGCGTGCGCAAGTGTGTGTGTATATATATATTTTTGTTGTTGATCCTTTTGAAGTTCTCTATCTTGGGAACTATATTGCTAGCATGTATGTAAGATTATCTGGTACAATTTGGATTTGAGTAGGCCCAAAGCCCAGCATGAAAAAGAGCAATTGAATTAGGAATGTGAAACGCAGCGCTCCCCATCTCTCACGTGATTTCTTCCCCAGCCCCAACCCTAAAATCAGCGCCGAGCGGCAGGCGATCCCAGCGGCAGCCTCTCATCTTGCGATTGATTGCGCTGTGGTCGGTCATCGGTGAGCTCTTTTCCAAGTGAGGCAAACTCTGAGAAGAAACAAGGGGACTGGTATGATCCATTATGCAACACTCCTTTGTGTGTTGTTGCTATGCAATAACGGATCAAACTTCTCCCCTTGTTTCTTCTGCAAGTTCAATTTAATTCATCAAATTAGTTTCAATAAAATGCCATAAGAAGAAGAAGAAGAATTTTTTTCAAGGGTAGCTGAAAGACTATACAAGTTACAATCAGGCACCTTCCTTCCTTCCTTCCTTCCTGTGAGTCTTAATTTACTGGTGTCCAACTCAATTTTATGGTAACAACAACCAAAAACTAGCTAGTATCTATTCTAGCAGCATCCAAGCTAGTACCACCTGAATCACAAACTCAACTGCAGCTTGATTGACCCTCTACTAATATAGGTTAGCTATCAGTTTTTAGACTGTTAACAAAATGTATTTAGTTCGAATTTAGTTTAGCTTCTGGGTAGTTTGATTTCTGGCCCACTTCATTGGTTTTTTTCAAAAAAATTTTTTTTTTTGGTCAAATAGATCAATTTATGTTCTGACACTTGATTAAGGATTTCTAAGATGATTAAACCATATAACCATAATTGGTGTGCTCTATCATTTTTTCAGATAAGAACATGTCTTTGGTTTAGTGGTAAAGGCACATGGCTCCCATGTGAGAGGTCATGGTTCGAAACCCACGGTGGGGAAATTTTCTGTAATATATACAGGGATTTGAAAGTGTGTTGGGTGGCTTGACCTCCAACCCATGATTTAAAAAAAATAAAAAAATAAAAAAAAACATTTTTTTTCAGTTCAAACCATTTTATTTTGTGACATGCCAGTTTATTCAGTTGTTCAGACCTATTATTTTTCAATCATTATGAAGTTGTACCACTCATTGCATTTGAAGTTTTGAGTCATCATCTATGATTCTTACCTAATTCTTCTGACAATACCCCAGGTTTTAGCATGCACTGTTATGGGTTTCCATTTCCTGATATGGGAGAACAATTGGGATCAGTAGTCAAGGGCACTCATGTTTGTCTCTGGTGGTGCTCAAATGGACATCCCCAGTGTTGCAGGGGTAGCCTAGACAACGCAATAGAGAAACCTAGAAAGAAAGTTTCAATTAGGTATATGTTTTCCAAATCATTTATTTGTTATTTGTCTATTGGTTTTTCAAATTTGGAGTTGGATAGCAAATTTTAATGGTTTTTGTTTTTAATTGTGAAACTGTTAATGTTTTATAGTATTAGACGCTTATATTCCTTTAAAAGATAAACCTCTTATTGAATTAGTTAAAGGAACAATATTATGGGGTTATTTGGTTAGAGACAAACATATTATGTTTTAGAGATTCAAACTTAAATTATATATGTTCATTGTATAGCTGCCAAAATTATATTTTAGCTTTTTGTGGTGTAAGAGTAGATGTGACAAAATATGCTTTAACCTTACGCTTATTCTTCGTTTGCATATTAAGATTTTAATACCAGTTTTAGGTACAGTGATGACAGAGGAAGAGGATTCTGATCCCACAACCGGGTCTGGACCAATTATGGAAGTTGAAGATTTAGCAGAGATCTAATATAAGCACTCTGGGAGAAAAAGGCTGAAGTTTTTGTGAATTTAGAAAATTGATGTTTTGAACAATTTAGTATTTTGTCTTTAATTCCATAGTAGTAAATGTACTCTTTTGTAACTCTTGTTTCAGTTAGAAATCGGTGAGGCATTTTTGGACCTCACTTTTGTTAAAAAAAAGGTATATGTTTTCCATGTGTCTGATTAATTCAAGTTTAATTCATTTTCCTGTCGTTTTGGACCTCACTTTTGTCTGATTAATTGAAATTCCCTTGGGTTGGTGTATCAGAGTGCACTCGGTAGTTACTGGTGGCAGACAAAAAACATCATAGAGTCGGTAAGTTTATTTTTCTAAGATATAAACCATTACTGAAAGCTTTATTTATCAATCCATGGCTTTCTAGTTTCTAGGATGGTTACTGTACAATTATTCTTCTTGAAGTTTTAATTGAAGAAATATATATCCAAATTTTGTTACGCAAATGTAATTTGAAAAGACAGAATAATTGTACAGTAACCATATAAATTCGAGGATTGCAATCCTGTTTTAGGATTGCATGCAGAGAGATAGTAAGTTAGAAGAAGAAAATCTCCAAGGAGTTAGCTCTTACAACCGTTGCTCAATGGGCGGGATCCGCTATTATTAAAAAAACTCGTCGAGATGGCTTACTCATACTTGGGCAAGCGTATGCTGCCAGCTGATACTAAATCCCAGCTAAGTAGACTGAATGAAGCTCTTCCCAAGATGGCAGCTGTCATGGGTGTTGCTGAGGTGCTCAAACTCAAATACCCGAATCTCATGTCAAGTTCTGCTAATGTCAAGTTTCAGCTCAACTAATTTTTTTTTAAAAATAACACTAATTCTAAAAAAAACATTTTAGTTGTGCTGAAAATATCAGTTCATCAAGTTTATGTCACTATTAAAATTGCATTAGCAGAACTAGGTATGAGATCCAAGCAGATATTTTTCGTTAGAAAGTACCTTCCTTTTTTTTAACTTTTTCCTTATTAAACTTTTTTTTTAATTTGAGAGAGAAGAGAGAAAAAGTAGAAGGGTAAAATAGATATTTATATAGAGAAGTTTCTCTCAATGCTAAAAATTGTAATAGTTGATGAGCTGAAAATAGCACTTTCCAAATTTAATGTATACATGATTCCTTTTTATGAAAATTTCTAAAATAAAAGTGGTTAAATAAGGAAACCGACTTCTTTCTCTCCTCTCCAAAATTTGTGGAAAAATGAGAAAGCAATAAACAATCAGAAGGAACTCGCCCAAGAGATTCAATTTCTCCAAGAAAGGAGGCCCATTTAGATTTAGGATTTCAAATCAAGGTACTTGATCAATCTATGAACTTTGTTTCTTGTATTATTATATTTACTTTTCTTATATATATATATTTTTTTTGTCTTTGAGTCATTTCTAAAATACATGGGCTTTTGAATGCTTTACTTTTGAACTAAACATCGTTTGACAATTTATTGTATCGTTTTTTTTTCTGTTTTAAAAAAAAAAAATGGATTGATCAAATCATTGTCAAATCGTAAGATATTTTTTTTTTTAGGAAGCTGATATGAGTACCCGCAATTGAGTACCCGCATTATACCCGCACATAAACTATCATAACTGTTTTTGGGAACCGCACCTAAACTGTCATAACTGTTTTGGGGACCTAAACTGTCAAAACTGTAATTTTATTTTACAAGTATTAATAGTAACATTGTGAAGTATTTATACCTATACAAGACAAGTATTTATATCTATACAATGAACTACATATATGATATATGAATTGGGGACCATTACACTGTCAAAACTGGGGACCATTACTTTTACACGTTTTTCAAGGTGGTTTTTTTTTTCTCCGTTCAATCTAACCAATTTTTGGGACGATCTATGAGGAATTTTGCAAATCTAAAACCACGAATGTTTTCTATTTTTTTTTTCTCTTTCAAATGAGATCCATGATGACATACTTTTACACGTTTTTCAAAGTATCAAAAATTCAAATATGAAAAGTATTCATACAAAATAGAAAGTATTCATACCTAATATATCAAGTATTTATACCTAATATATCAAGTATTTATACTTAAGATATCAAGTATTTAAAGAAAAAAACTGGACTCATCTTTTACACGGTTTTCAAGTATTCACATACAAAATGGAAAGTATTTATACCTAAATTATCAAGTATTCATATATAATTCATCAAGTATTTATACTTAAGATATCAAGTATTTAAAGAAAAAAACTGGACTCATCTTTTACACGTTTTTCAAGTATTCACATACAAAATGGAAAGTATTTATACCTAAATTATCAAGTATTCATATATAATTCATCAAGTATTCATACCTAAGATATCAAGTATTTAAAAAAAAACTGGACACAATACCTACTCATCTTTTACACGTTTTTCAAGGTGGTTTTTTTTTTTCTTCGTTCAATCTAACCAATTTTTGGGACGATCTATGAGAAATTTTGCAAATCTAAAACCACGAACGTGTTCTATTTTTTTTTTCTCTTTCAAATGAGATCCATGATGACATACTTTTACACGTTTTTCAAAGTATCAAAAATTCAAATATGAAAAGTATTCATACAAAATAGAAAGTATTCATACCTAATATATCAAGTATTTATACCTAATATATCAAGTATTTATACTTAAGATATATACTTCATCAAGTATTTATACTTAAGATATCAAGTATTTACCGAAAAAAACTGGACTCATCTTTTACACGTTTTTCAAGGTGATTTAATGATTGACAAAGTTAGTTGGGAAAGGAATCAAGTGCGGGTATAATGCGGGTACTCAACTGCGGGTACCAAAATCTTTATTCTTTTTTTTATCCAAACGATTATATTCTTGTTATCAAGGAAATTTTCCTATTTTTTTATATATAGCCTAAACAAGGAAAGGAAAAAATGATGATATATAACCAACAATCAAAATTATTCTTTGTTTCTTGTATTATTATATGTACTTTTGTCTTAGAACCATTTCTACATGGGCTTACGAATGCTCAATACCCCGACATTTTTATTAATATCCAAAGTTTAATACAAATTATTAATTATACCCAGAGTCGGACCAATTATTGAAATATACCCAAGCCGGCCATTTTCTGGCCGGCTATGTACCCTCCTCAAGCCGGCCAGAAAATGGCCGGCCATGTTCCTTTTTTTTTTTTTTAACCCGCATTAACCCCTATATATACCCTTTTTTCTCTCTCCTCTCACAATCCTCTCATCCCATCCAAATTCCGAATTCTCTCTTCTTCTTTGAGGTAAATTTTTTTTTTATCTAATTTAATTTTTAATTTATTTATTTTAGGGTTTAGGTTTTAGGTGTTATAATTTAGATTATATTGTTGTAATTTAGTGTAATTAGCTAAGTTAACCAATATTTAGTGTATTTAGCACAATTGACCAATATTTAGGGTATTTTGGTCTTTTTGACCATAATTATGCCGATTAAGCGTAATTTTACCGAAATTAGCACGTTTGACTAATTTTTAGGGTATTTTGGTATTTTTGATCATAATTAGGCTAATGAAGCGCAATTAGTGTAATTAGCACCGATAACCAATATTTATGGTATTTTGGCATTTTTTACCATAAATATGCTGATTAAGCGTAATTTTACCGAAATTATCACGTTTGACCATTATTTAGGGTATTTTGGTCTTTTTTTACCTTAGTTATGCTGATTAAGCGTAATTTTACCGAAATTAGCACGTTTGACCATTATTTAGGGTATTTTGGTCTTTTTTACCATAGTTATGCTGATTAAGCGTAATTTTACCGAAATTAGCACGTTTGACCAATTTTTAGGGTATTTTGGTCTTTTTTACCATAGTTAGGCTAATTAAGCGTAATTTACCGAAATTAGCACAGATAACCAATTTTTAGGATATTTTGGTCTTTTTTACCATAATTAGGCTGATTAAGCATAATTTAGTGTAATTAGCACAGATGACCAATATTTTGGCCTTTTTTACCAGAATTATGCTGATCAAGCGTAATTTCACCGAATTTAGGTTATTTTAGATATCAGGATGCCTAGAGCACGGCCTACCCAGCGTCCAGTAGTGGACGAGCCGATCAGTACTAGCAGCACAGAGCACATCAGTCCTCTCCTGTGGATTCCCCACAGCGAGCACCGAGTCTCACTGGCTTCTCGTGAGGTACGTTCCTTTTCTTATATTTTCATTAAATTTTGTTGGATTGAAATTTTATTATGTTGTCACCATGCGGATTACATTTTTCAACGCAGGACACGGATCTTCTAGATGTGAAGTTGAGGTGCGTTCACATGAGGTACTATGAGGTGATGGAGCTGTACCTCATCAACCTGGGTCTCTACCAGGTTGTGGACATCGTGCGGACAGAGAAGAGCATCATCAATGCATCTCTCATCGCTGGACTGGTGGAGCGATGGCGTCCCGAGACGCACACGTTTCACATGCCATTTGGAGAGATGACAGTGACTCTCCAGGATGTGAGTGCTCTCTGGGGTTTGCCTATCCGTGGCACACCCGTCGGTGGCGTCTCTGACAGCACCAGCTTCGCAGGTTATGTCGAGGAGTTATTGGGAGCTGATCCTTCCTATATCATTGGGGAACATGGGAGGTCGAAGTTCCATTTACGGATGACGAGGTTACGGCAGCACTTCATCGCGGGTCTCTCGGCACATTCCACCGAGCAGGAGATTCAGAGGTAAATTTTTATTAATATCTACTAATTAATTTATAATACGATGATTCTATTAGAATTTTTATATGTTTTGTATTGCAGATATACACGGGGCTACGTGATGGACCTTTTTGGTTCTGTCATGTTTCCTGATTCCAGCGGTGATCAGGTGCCGATGATGTATCTCCCGTTGCTGATGAACATTGAGGAGCCGTCGTCGTACAACTGGGGTGGAGCTGTCCTGGCGTATCTGTACTACCACCTGTGCCGTAGTAGTGAGGTAAGTCACCAACTCTTATTTTAGTGTAAATTATTTAATCAATCAATCCATCAAAATACACTGACGTGTAATGTTCTTGAAAATGAAGCCGACGGCGAAGCAGATGTACGGGCCGGTACTCCTGCTTCAGCACTGGTCGTGGTCACGGCTACCGGTGGGTCGTCCTATCCCCAATGAGGCGCCGGATTGGGGAGCGCCAGATGTGTTTCACTGCCCGGCATACGCCAAGAAGTGGTACGGTTTCCACCACTACCAGGATCGGACCCACGGTGCTACCATTGGGATCAGGCCAGTCCGGTCAGAGCTTCAGAGTTTGCCTGAGCCTCTTGTTGAGTGGACGCCGTACGATCAGTTGTACGAGGAGTTCCTCTTGCCGGGCAGTGTGACTGACGAGCAGGAGCGGGAGATGTGGTTCTATCGAGGTCCACTCATACATTTCTGGACAGTGGAGCACCACTACCCAGATCGGGTGCTCCGCCAGTTTGGTCGACCGGCGTTCATTCCCGCAGACCCATCTCTGCCGAGTTCCACGCACAGAGCCCTGCACAGGTATGTCGTAGTCTATTGTATTTATTGTTAAATACATCATATTACTTGATAGCTTTTTATTGCAACTAACGTCTTCCTTACAGCGTTACCCACCGATCACGACTGGATAAGGACTGGAGCACTCATTACCGTGCATACTACGAGACGGCCCAGGATCCTCAGTATGCAGACTTCTATCACGAGCCAGATGGGATCATTCAGACCCAGGGAGATCCCCAGTTGAGGTACGATGTATGGTACACGCAGGTCTGCATGGCGAGTGTCTATCTGCAGGGTGATTACGGTGCCCATCTTCGCGACAGGATCAAAACGGATGATGGTTACCATCCCAACGGTCGTGCATGGGCTCGCCAGGTAAAGCACCTAAAACCACATAGTTTTGGTCTAACTTAGTAGTATATCAAGGTTTGATCTGACATGCCAAATTTTTTTCAGCTTTTGGCCGCGATCAAGGAGTGCGGGCATGGGATCCGCATGCTAGGAAGGAAGAACTGGAGACGGCTTGGGTACCGCACACTCAAGAAGAATGCGAATGTGGTTGAGGATGCCGGGCACGGTGGAAAGATCATCGGTATGCTGCGAGACGCCAGAGAGAACATCAACTGGCGTGAGATAAATCCGCAGGAGCCCGATCCGACCCCGGTTCTGATGGATGATATGCCATCTTCCCCCGATTCACATCCAGAGTGGGACTACCATCGTTGGGTATTGTCCGACATTGGGTGGACGTCATGGTACGACGAGCATGGACGTCCGGTGCAGCCTCATGTATGTCATACTTCAGTATCTGTCAGGTTTTAATAAATTTCTTCATTCATATCAAATTTAATAATTTATGTGTATGATTGCAGGGTCCAGCAGAGATGCCACCACAGCCACCACCTGCGGAGACCGATACTTCTGAGTACGAGTCCCTCTCGTGCAGTCTCCAGGACATCGGGGTATTCGATGACAGTTTCATGTCGGCACCGGCATGGCCCCGATATGGCACAGAGATGCCGCATGATGGAGAGGCTAGTGGTAGCGGGTCTCATACTCAGCCTGACTTTGGGACTGGGTTTGCCGCATCTACCTTCGCTACACCTCCGCCAGTACCGACAGTCTACACGGGCGATGCCATATGGGATAGTGCCGACCAGATACTCAGGTCTGCCGATGCCAGTGAGGAGGCCGAGAGAGAGAGAGCCTGGCCGCGGCGCTGGCGCCGGGCGAACGCCGGAGTACCGGCTCAGCGATATTCCCCCTCTCCGTTTTAGTTGTATTTTTACTAGTTTTGTACTATTTTATTTCATATACTATTTATGTTTGGTATATTTGGATTATCCTATATTTCGGTTCTTGTGTATGTGTGCTTTTATGGTACTATTTTTATATTTTACAGATCAAAATAAATTATCATGATAATGCTAAACAGAAAATATTACAACATTAAAATAGTAGCACAACATAAAAAATAATATAGCGTATTTCAATTAATATAGCGTATTGTAATGTAATGTAATGTAATTTAGCGTAATTTAACATAATATAGTGTTATTCAATATAATTTCAATTAATATAGCGTATTTTAATATAAATATGCTAATTATATCAAAAGAAGTAATATAACAAATAATTAAACAAAAAATTTCAAATTTTTAGTGTTAAATTTCAATATTTTGATTTTCATAGTGTCTCTCTTAAAAAAAAATAAATAAATAAAAAAAAAAGGAACATGGCCGGCCATTTTCTGGCCGGCTTGAGGAGGGTACATGGCCGGCCAGAAAATGGCCGGCTTGGGATATTTCGATAATTGGTCCGACTCTGGGTATAATTAATAATTTGTATTAAACTTTGGATATTAATAAAAATGTCGGCTCAATACCCAATTGATATAAGCATCTCAATTTTTCTGGTACCCGAAACTTTTGAACAAAACATAATTTGATTGTATTGTTGTTTTTTTTATTTTTATAAAGAAATGTAAGATAATTTTTTTTTATCGAAACTATCATATTCTTGTTATCAAGGAAATTTTCCTCTTTTTTTATATAAAGCCTCAACAAGGAAAGAAAAAAAATGATATAACCAACAATCAATATTGTTCTTTTCTGCCCAACGGTTGTTTTTATGGAATTCTTTTAATTTGTAGACTAATCAACTCTTTAAACTAACTTGGTTGAGTTTTGGAGTTGAATTTTTTTAAATTTGGAGACTAATTAACTCTTTAACTCTGTATTTATTTTAAACCTAGCTATTACACCACCAGATTACTTAAAATCCTATTATATTCACAAGTATGCGGTATTTTTTTTATCAATTGATAAAATAGGGTTGGACAAATATTAGAGCATTTTGCGGTCATTCCCAATTTGTTATGTTATTATTTTTGGTAAGAATTGGTATTTTTCACCCGGTTATACTTGGCTGTACTATTTACATCAAAAGTTTACCAAAAATGAATTGAAAATTATTCCTATTTTAGTGTATAAAGTCATACATCGAGTCAATTTATGAAAATAGGTGACTCGATCTGATTTTGTTCCGAAAATTAACATGTGAGTTCTTGATCAATAACTTTATTGTTATAGCTTTTAGTCAATTTTTCACATAACTTGTTATATTAAAAATGAATCAAATTAATCACACAGTATTTCTTAATTTTCTTTTTGTGTACCAGCGACATTATTGTTGTAAATTTTTGGGAGAAACTATAGTTTCTACCAAAGTATGGAATTTTTTTTTACCCCCCTCAAGGTAGCAAATTGTAAAGTGCCTCGGTACTAAAATAGCCTTTTTGAATCCCACTTCCAGTTTAATATATCCTCTTCATCCCTATTTAGGTGGAAATTGGTCAAGATCCGCACAATTTCTTGCCATTTCTGTACTAACTCACCATACATGTGCCTATTGAATTGCACACAGCCCCCGTTGATAGCTATTGATTCCTGTAAAAAGATCTCAGGATTAGAAGCATGTGTTATTCTTAGTATGAATTCTTCATATTCTTTGGTGTTACAGTAGGATAAGCCCTCGAGGTGCAGCTCAAATTATGATAATAGTTGACATGATCTTTCTAGAAATAACAAGAGATTTAGTGCTACAAATTAGGATAATAGTGGAGAAGCATAAGGCATTTCTTTCTTTCGTTCAGTAGTTGGCGTCTGTTAACTAGGCTTTTCTAGCAGTTGTTGTGATACGATCTGTAGCAAGAAAATTGAGGATTTGACAAATGAATTACTCAAATAGTTTTATTTTCTTATTTGAATTCTAAACTTCTGTTATTGAGGATTTCAATGTTAGAGGTACAAAGAAATGGAGGTATTTGAAATCTCATCTTAAAATAATTATATAGCGCAATATTTATGTTTCCATTATGAATTTAACATCAATACTATAAATTTTTATCTTTGACAGGGAAACTGAAGCTCTAACATGAAGCGACAGCTTCCAAGTACATCTTCAGAAGACAAGCCTCAGAGAAATGTTAGGAGCCGCAATCCCTGTACTCCGTCTATGCCCAGACAGAGTACCGTTTCCTTGGAGCAACCTCATGTGAACGTTCAGCCGGGGGATCCATCAATGGCCCCAAATCCGCATGCCAACGATCAGAGCCCTACATCAGTTTCTGGTGAGAACATTTCTAGCTCCTTAGATACGCCACAAGGCTTTCAGGCATTGGCCGGATCTACATCCCCTCGTGTGCCACAGAGAAATGCTAGGATGTGCAATCCCTTTGCTCGGTCCCAAGAGAGACAGAGGGTTGTTTCCTTGGAGCAGCCTCATGGCTTTCAGTCAGGGGTTCAGTCTGTAGCCCCAAATCGGCATACCGACCATCAGAGCCCTACATCTGTTCCCGGTGAGAGCATTTCTGACTCCTCAGATGCAGCACACAACCTTCATCCATTTTGGACACTTCTCCCTCCCGTGGCTCTACGGTGGAACAACACAAGGGTAATTCTTTCATCCGTAGCTCCTCCAGCTGGGTCCCATTCTTTGGCTCGACTTACAGCACCACATCTCAGTGATCAACC
The DNA here is from genome assembly GCA_011114355.1 of Carex littledalei. Taxonomy (NCBI): domain Eukaryota; kingdom Viridiplantae; phylum Streptophyta; class Magnoliopsida; order Poales; family Cyperaceae; genus Carex; species Carex littledalei. Next base: position 9,497,288 of record CM022079.1, read on the forward strand.
TCAGATTCGTTCATCTCAGGATCAAACTAGCAACCATTCACAATATCATGTACTTCTTTTTCTCCCAGCAATAACATTATTTTTCTTTAGTAGAAAATGGGATGGCAATGGGTGATGTCAGTATATTAACTAGAACATGCATTGCCATTGGCAATCTTAGATTCATTACCCTTTTTGTACCGTTAGGCTTTTACACAAGTAGTCCAGACTTTGTTTATCAAGTTTTAGTACTAATACTTAGCGCCGGAAATTGATACTTCCACATGTAGGAGATCTTTAAAGTTATTCTTGCACCAGGGACTAAAGAAAAGTTTATTCAACATTCTCTTGTACTCAAATTAGCATAATACTTAAATGTACACAACTTGTACTCAAATTAGCATAAAACTTAAATGTACACAACACTACCTAAACAAGGGCTCCAGCTTCCCCTTTTTTCCTTGATTGGTTTCCTTTTTGAGAAATTTAACCTGTTCTTTGCTAGCAAAAAAAATTATGTACAAAAAATAGAGAAGTACTTCTGTCTTTAACCTGTACAGAAATTTAACCTGTACAAAAAAATTATGTACAGAAATTTAACCTGTTCTTTGCTAGCAAAAAAAAAAATTATGTACAAAAAATATAGAAGTACTAGCATTAAACAATGTTCCTTGGATAACTGTTTTCTGCATGGTTTCTAAAGTTTACGGAGAAAATGGGGAAAGTTGATTCATTCATTGATAATCTGTCTAGATATACAACTCAATCTTACACTTTAGTCCCTCTAACTACTATATTCACACTTTTACCTAAATACCCTTATATTAACAATACAATATTCAACACTCCCCCTCAAGATGATGCATAGATATTGATCATGCTCATCTTGCCTATTACATTGGAGAAGTCTGTGACACTCAACCCTTTTGTGAAGATATCAGCAATTTGCTCCTTGGTACGAACGAAAGGCATACATATAATGCTCTCGTCAAGTTTATCCTTGATAAAGTGTCGATCAATCTCCACATGTTTGGTTCTATCATGTTGTACTGGGTTGTTTGCTATGTTTATAGCCGCCTTGTTGTCACAGTACAACATTATGGGTTTGTTCTCCAACAACCCCAATTCCGATAGCAATCTTCGTAACCACAACCCTTCACTCACACCTTGGGCCATGGCTCTATACTCAGCCTCTGCACTAGACCTTGCTACTACATTCTGCTTCTTGCTTCGCCAAGAAACCAGATTACCCCCAACAAACGAACAGTAGCCTGAAGTTGACTTTCTATCATCAAGACACCCTGCCCAATCGGCATCTGTATAGACTTCAATCCTAGTGTGTCCATTTTTACTCAGGAGCACACCTTCTCCTGGACAACTCTTGAGATACCTCAGAATCTGATACACGGCCTCTTCATATGGAATTCTAGGGTCGTGCATATATCTGCTCACTACGCTCACAGCGTATGCAATGTCAGGTCGAGTATGTGCTAAGTAGATCAGTCTGCCTACTAGGCGCTGATACTGTCCTCTATCTACTTGATCACCTATTCCTCCCTTCAGCTTATTATTAGGGTCTATGGGTGTATTGACAGGTCGACACCCAAGCATTCCCGTGTCTCTCAGCAGATCTAGAACATACTTTTGCTGTGAAAGAACTACCCCTTTTTTTGAGCGAGCAACCTCAATGCCTAGAAAGTAGCGCAATTCACCCAGGTCTTTCATTTCAAACTCTGTGGCTAAGTTGGCCTTAAGCCTCTTCATCTCAACAGGATCATTACCTGTTAACACTATATCATCCACATACACAACCAGAATGCAGATTTTCTCTCCTTTTCTTTGGATGAACATAGTGTGATCGGCACTACTTTGCTGATAGCCTAGTTTTTTCATTGCCATAGAAAACCTGTCAAACCAGGCTCGTGGTGACTGCTTTAACCCGTACAGGGAGCGCTTCAGGCGACACACTTTACCCTTCAGTTGTTCATTTTCAAACCCAGGTGGGATCTCCATATATACCTCTTCCTTTAGGTCACCATGAAGAAAGGCATTTTTAACATCTAGCTGGCACAAATCCCACCCAAAGTTTACCGCACACGAGATTAGAGTTCTGACAGTATTCATTTTAGCCACTGGAGCAAAGGTCTCCTCATAGTCCACACCATACGTTTGTGTGTAGCCCTTGGCCACCAATCTGGCCTTGAATCTGTCCACCTTTCCCTCTGGAGTATATTTTGTCGAGTATACCCACTTGCATCCTACAGTGCTTTTGTTGGACGGTCTAGGGACCATATCCCAAGTGTCATTCTTGACTAATGCTCCCATCTCCTCGAACATTGCCTTCTTCCACTTTGGGTCCTGCATTGCTTTCCTCCAATCACATGGAACAGAGTTAGAGTGTAAGGAGGTTACAAAAGCTTTGTAAGTAGGGGAAAGTGTCTCAAATGAGACATAGTGAGAGATAGGATGCGATGTTGAGACATCTTCCCCTTGCTTCAAGACAGTTGACCGGACTCCTTTGCGCAAGGCAATAGGAAGATCGAGATTAGAGAAAAGAGGAGTACCTGAGGGTAACTCTGAGTTACCTGAAGGCTGTGGTGTGAACGAGCCGTCGAACAGGAGCAAGTAATTGGTATTGATCTTGGACCGGAGGTTGCTCCACATTCTCATGGCGAGGTTTTCGAGTGTAAACCTTGTTGATCTGCCTATTAGGAGGTGGTAGGCTTTGGTCACTTCTTGAGTCCAGATCTGTCTCTGTAGTTGGACTCAGGCCAATCGTAGTATCGGACATACTGTTGTCAGATTCCTTACTCTCCCCCTCTCGACCAACTCGGTCCGAGGAATGGGTGACAACCACCTCAAGAAGATCATGAAATGTAACTGAAGATGCATTGGACTGTGCATTGGAAAGAGTAAAATAGGGTTCTGTTTCTCGGAATGTCACATCCAAGCTTTCCAGCATCCTTTTTTTCACAGGGTCATAACATCTATACCCCTTTTTCCCACTAGAGTACCCAACAAACACACATTTGTGGGCCTTCGCATCAAGTTTGCTAATACCTGGACTTGTGTTATGAACAAAACACACACAACCAAACTTTTTGGTAGGTACCTTGAATGAGGTGGTCCCTGTGAGCATTTCGAGTGGTGTACTGAAATTCACCGCTCTCAAAGGCATTCTGTTGATCAAATACGTAGCAGTCTGCGCTGCTTCTCCCCAAAGGTACCTCGGAACATTCATGGCAAAGAGGAGGCACCTCGTCACTTCCAAGATGTGCCTGTTCTTCCTTTCTGCAACACCATTTTGTTCAGGTGTATTCACACATGTAGTTTGATGTACAATACCATTACTTCGTAAGAAGTCTTGCATTGCCCTGTTGGTGTATTATGTGCCATTATCTAAGCGTAACACCTTCACTTTCTTCTCAAATTGGGTTTCCACCATCTTGTAAAAAGTCTTGAAGCACTCCAAAACTCCCTCTTTACTCTTCAACAGGTACAACCAAGTCATCCGGCTATAACAATCAATAAAGGTGACAAACCACCTTGAACCAGATAGAGCAGTAACTCTCGAGGGCCCCCAAACATTAGAATGAACAATATCAAAACAAGAAAAACTTCTATTACCAAAAGAGGGATACATTGTTCTGGTGTGCTTAGCAAACTCACAAGCATCACATACTAGTTTAGTCTTGCTACACTTAGAGTACAACCTGGGATACAACCTTCCAAGCACAGTAAAAGATATATGCCCTAAACGGCTATGTAACAAAAACATCTCCAACTCTGGAGTCTCTGCCAAACAGGCTCTCGGGTCCAAAACCTCCCCTCCTTGCTTAAGTCGGTACAAGCCTTCACTCCTCTTGCCAATACCAATCACTCTTCCTGTCTTCAGCTCCTGCAACACAACATGAGTAGGAGACAGAGAAACAACACAGTTAAGATCATCTACCAATTGACTAACTGATAGGAGGTTATTGGTGAAGTTAGGAACATGAAAGACTGATGATAGTTGGAGGTCTGGAGTACATGTTACATCCCCAACTCCTGCTATTGAACAAAGCGAGCCATCGGCTGTTTGTACCTTTTCTCTCCCAGACATAGGCTTATAGGTTTTGAACAATGTGGGGTCAGGGGTCATATGTTTAGATGCCCCAGAGTCTACAATCCAGGACTGATCAGGGCTAGACTCGGCTATTAGGGCCTTTATAATAGTGCCAACAGGTCTAACTACAGTGGTAAGAAGAGAGGAAGGAATGTAACCGTCAGCCCCAGATGGAGCAGCAATAGATGAGGCACTGCTAGCTGAGGTAGTGGACAAGAGACGAGCTGCAAGCTGAGTCACCAGTTGAGTCAGCCTATCATCAGTGCCTGAACTTGGCGTACTAGTGCTGTCAGCCACATGTGCCTTTTGGTATCCTCCACTACGTCCTGGTCCACGACCTCTACCTTGTCCTCTGCCACGGCCACCATCACGACCTCGACCTCTAGCTGGTCTTCCATGTAAGTCCCAGCAAGTTTCCCGAGTGTGATTTTTCCTATGGCAGTGATCACAGACTTTGTCACCCTGGGAGAACACTGAGTGTGGCTGGCTGAACATAGCTGAACCCTCCTGTACTGGCAAGGATATCATTGCCTTCCTCCTGCTTTCCTCTTGAACCGCTACTGCAAAGGCATCACGAAGAGCAGGTAGCGGATTCCTCTGCCAGAGACTCTGTCGAATCTGCTCGAACTCAACGTTGAGGCCAGCAAGGAAGCGAAAGGTCCTTCTTTTCTCCAACCAGTTTGTGAAGGCTAGGGCATCTACTGAGCATGTCATCGCCAAAGGATCAAAGAAATCCATTTGCTCCCACATATTGTTCAACTCTGAGAAATACTCAGTCACACTCATTTCTCCCTGTACTAGACTGTCTGACTTAGACTGGAGGTGATAGATCTGCCCATGGTTACCCTTTTGAGAGTACATCTCGGCTGCCCGATCCCACACTTGTCGAGCAGTGTTCAACATCATAAACTGACTTTGCAGTCTAACCTCCATCGAATTGACCAGCCATGACATAACTTGCCCATCGTCTGCCTCCCACTTCTGAAACTCAGCTTTCTCCTCTATCTTGCCCTCTTTCTTCTCAGATTCTGAAAGTTCTGGTTTCTTTGCCGTACCGGTAACATACCCGGTTAGTCTCTGACCTTTCAAGTGCATAAGCATTTGCCTTGACCACAATAGATAGTTCTCAGCCCCATTCAATCTCACTGAGATGACCTGAGATGATTTAGAGTAGTTCCTGTCTTCTGCCATTTTTCCTTCTTCTTTTTTTTTTTTTTTTTTTTTTTGTTAAGAGAAGGAGAAGGGGTTGCGCTGGACTTGCGGTAACAAAATGGCAACAAGCAAGGAGTCGCGACAGCAAAGAATTGCAAAGGCAAAAGCGGATCTTGTTGCAGCTGAGAGGGAGCTTCAAGAGTTACCTGATTTTGAGCCTCCTAAAGAAGAAAGCGGCAACAAACAGAGTCAAGCGCTGGACTCCGCGCTGGACTCGCGGCAACAACCGACGAAGCGCTGGACTCGCGCTGGACTAGCGGCAACAACCGACGAAGCGCTGGACTCCGCTGGCGGACTTGCTCTGGGCGGCGAACTGCGGAAGCACGATAGACGTGGAATAACAGTGGACGCTCACGCGACACACACAGCGGAGAGAAATTTCTCCCGCTCTGATACCATAAAGTTTACGGAGAAAATGGGGAAAGTTGATTCATTCATTGATAATCTGTCTAGATATACAACTCAATCTTACACTTTAGTCCCTTTAACTACTATATTCACACTTTTACCTAAATACCCTTATATTAACAATACAATATTCAACAGTTTCCTTCTGTGAATTTCAGAACCGTCAGATTATACAAGCTGTCAGAGTCAGACACTGCGATATGCCTATGGACGTCAACTGCATGAGCTACGAGGCCTTCATTTCCACCGAGCTCTCCAAATTTGTGAAATATATAATCTGTTGTGGGGAGCAGGACGAGGCAGAGCGATGTGTTATCTGCCAGGTATCATGATTCTCTGTCTCTCTATATTAGTATGTTAGACACCATTGTCAGCAAAAATGGTACAACTAGAATCGTAATTGATGCATAAGCTTTTGACTGTGTTTGGTTTATTGAGTGAATCTAATTTAAGTGGTTCAAACGTGTATTTCAATAAAAAAAGTCAATTTCAAATGGGTCTAGAATGGCCAAAAATGCGGACTTAAGACCGAAATTATACCTCATAAATCTAATTGAAAATTAAAATTTTTGGCAGGAACAATATGTTGATGCTGATATAAAGGGACAAATGAAGTGCGGCCATGACTACCACTTCTCTTGCATTGGCAAGTGGATGGAGAAGCAAGTTGTGTGTCCCATTTGTAGAGAGACAGCTGCTCACTTTGAACAATAAGACTATTCATGCATTTCTTTCTTTCATTTAATTTTTATTCTGAAGAAAACATATTGTTGTTTTTCGCTATAAGAATTTTTTGTAATTTTTTTAGAGTAGACATATTTAACATATTTTCCTTATTTAGACAATATTGGCGATTTGTTTTGAAGTATCTTGGAATTTGGAAAAAATTCTCCAGAAATTGCTTATTCAGATTGCATGCAATCAACTCTGGACCAGTTCTGAATAACACATTTTTAACATTAAATTTCTTTACAAAATATGAATTAAACTACCTCTGTCCATATCTTTGCCCTTTGTTTTAATTTTCTTGGACGGCTTAACGTCGGTTTTGGTATCCTCTGTGTCAACAAACGGAGATGTTACCAACTTGTCGCTGGATGACTAAGCAGCGGGTCACATTTACATTATATCTCAGGACACCTCTTATTTGAATGCGGATCCCATCAGAGGCGGAGCTACAGTATAACAGAGGTAGGCAGTTGTCTATTTTTGAAAAAAAAAAATATAATTTGAACCAGATTTTTTAATGCGTCTTGCTTACTCCTAGATTTGATTTTGCCTACTCCTGGCTTAGAGTCGTGACTGAGTTAGGAAGAAGGATGTTCAACTATTTCTGTGGCTAGATTTGGCGTATAACTTTCTACTATAGAAAAATTGAATTTCTAGTGGTTTATGGTAAACCTTACCGTTTAATATCTGGATCCAATGAATACTTTTCGTATTATGTAGCATGTAGCCTGCAAAGTGCCTATTTAGGTTATTTATATTTTTTTATTTGACTAAAATGAAGAAAAGTAACACAGATGTTGACGAAGGTTGTTCACTTAAAAAAATAGTGGTTTGTTTATTTATTTTTTATTTGATTACAGTAAAGAATGGGACTATACTCGGCTACAAATTTGATTGTTATGAAAATATAAAAGTAGAAATTAAACTTTTTGTTGTGAATATCATTAAAACTTTTCAATATTTTATGGAAAATATATTTTATTTTAAAATTAGATAAATTTTATGGAAAAGTATATTTTATTTTTTAAGTAATTTTATACTACAAATTTAACTATTATCAATCCAAATTTAATTATTATGAGTGTTATTAACATTCAAACTGTGCTCACTGCGGCTAAGGTAACTCTTTTTTTTAATTGTGAATATGGAATTTAGTTTGTTAAGTGATACCAATTGTTTGAGTAATTTTGGTATCAATCAGTAATTTAGAAATTACAACCGATTCGATAAGTGGAGACGCGATTTGGTAGGTGGCTCGGGCGGAGACAGAAAGAGAGTTATGAAGGCAATTCGAACCTGAACCCGTTTAGAAAAAAACAACCCGAATCTGATTTCTGCCTATCCCTGATTCAAATCCTGACTACGCCACTGGATCCCATTACTTGACAACCCAAACTCCTGTGTCTTTTCTTCAATACAGCTACGTGTAACAGAAATTCAGATTTCCTTCTGACAGGTTCACTGAGATCCGGGCAATATCTATTTGTCTTCTCTGAACCTCAGCAAATCTTCATATTTTTAATATTATGTTTTCAAATTAAGTGATGCTTTGTTACTTTACAATGTGGACATCGATCTGTACTATGGATTCATATTTTTCTTTTAAAGTCTAAATAGTCAATTTGAACTGTTCAACATGACTTCTCATATATAAAAAAAAAATAATAGTAGTGGTTTTCAAAATAAAAAGAAAATCACCTAATTCAAAAATTAGTAGTGGTTTTCAACATATCTAAAAAAATAATAGAAAGTTTCTATAAAAAAAGTACAATTTTGTCTCCAACTCTTTTTTAATATAATAGATTGCTATCAAGTATGTAAGACTATCATTTTAGAGAAGCAACATAAACTCCTCCCAAAGTAAAACTAACTTTGTTGTACAAACTTTTTTTAAATTAGTTAATAAAATTAAAAGTTATCTTAGCCTGTAAATATTTTTATAAGATCACATTTCTTTTCTCGATCATTATAGTGGACTCATCCATCCCCAAATTCAAAAACGAACATTTCGATTTCAGTAGGCCCAAATAAAAGTTTTAAGTCCAAATAGCATTTTGTTTCTGGCCCAAATTTAAGTAGCAAATGAGCCCACCAAAAACAAAACTAGACATGAGCACCCAGCAATGACCAATTGGGTACACGAATGCAGCTGCTCCCCCTCTCACGCGATTTCATCCCGCAGCTCAAACGTTAAATCCAACACAGTGCGGATTTCTGAAACAAGTGCGGAGAAGGAATTGGGGCAGATCGCAGTTAATTTTGACTTGGTCAAAACAAAGAACTAAGAGGGAAGGAATTCGGGCAAGAGGGTCAGCGTCCCGGGTAGAAAGGGATTGCACTGCTGCCAAGTGGGACCAGACTTATCAGAAATGGAGACGGCATGACAGACTTCCTGTGAGTCTTAATTTACTGGTATCCAAGTCAATTTATTTATGGTAACAACAACCAACAGCTAGTCAGCTAGTATAACTGATTGCAGCAACCAAGGTCCAAGGTTACACATTAGAACACAAGACTAAAGCAGTATAGCTGATTGCTAAGTGCATTAAACGGTAGCAGAAATTTTCGATATAGGAGTAATATACTCATAAATCCCGCTACATTCCAAATCAAACATATTCGATTTCAGTAGGCCCAAAATAGTTTTAACTTATGTTTGTAGGTTTGAATGATATTAAAATGAACTGCTTTTTTTCAATTTTTCTGTGGGTTCATTCAATTTTAGAGTGGGCAAATTTAGAATACTTTCTTTTTTAAAGAGAAGGGTTCAAATGCCTCCATCCTCCATCATGCCTCCATTTTTAAAAACTTTAATAACTCAAAATTTAAAACTTAAAAGTCAAAATAAAACTGTTAGATATGATCTACATCATTTATCTATGTGTTCATAAAAAATTATCACATTTTGATTTTGTTTTTATGTGAATCAATAAGTTGAAAAATCAACGTCTAGAAATTATCCACATTAGTACGTTTTTTACAAGCTCTTGATGACAACCAAAACAAAATTGAAATGTCATAATTTTTTACACGTGCATAGATAAAATAATGTAGATCATATCCAACGGTTTTATTTTGACTTTTAAGTTTTAAATTTTGAATTATTAAAGTTTTTAAAAATGGAGGCATGGTGGAGACATAAAAAATGGAGGCATTTGAACCCTCCTCATTTTTAAATTAGTACCTGTCTAATTATTTTTCCGTCCGGTAATAATTATTTACAAATGTCAAACATAATTCATATATATGATAGTACCGGCCAAAAAAAATTAAATTCATTAACTTTAGGATTTCATGTCTATCATATGTGAATTGTAATTAATATTTATATTTTCTTTCAATAATTTATAATTATTTTAGGAATATCACTAACAATATTTTGCAAATAACATTTTGATTTGAAAATAATTTTTTCAATTTAAAAAATAATAAATCATGCAAATAAATTTTGGACAAATAATTTCACTTCTAATTTGAACAAAACTTGTCTAATTAAAAAATAATTATTTCTAAATTTGTGTTTTTTTTTTCATTTTCTATTGACTTAACTAGATAGGTTAACATTAAAAAAAAAAAATGGGGGTCTGGAAGAATTGTACCGGCTGGAAAACAAAATCTGGGAGAATGAATCATTAGGGCCTTCCGATTTTTTAACATTTTTCTTAAATGATGCTAAGATTTTTTATTTTTATTTTTTAGTGCAAATAAATATGAAAAAAACGGTCTTTTCTATATCTTGTTAGTTCTTCGCCTTATTTGCTACATATATAGATGTGCATGCTTCCCGCAAAGAAAAGTCAATTTATGAGGACTAGTTCATTTTGAAATTTGTGGCTCATCTTTTTGGTCAAACAATCTGTCTGTTTCCTAGTAATCGAGTTTCATTATTAGTGGATCAAATTTATCTTGGTATCTCCATTTCTGGTTCTGTACAAGACACCCCTTGATAGATTTTTCTTAAAAAAAAAAAGCAAAAGTACAAAAAAAAAAAAATAAGAAAAAAAAGCAGAGATAATAACTAGTAAGTTAGAAGAAGAAAATCTCCATCGAGACGGCTTATTCGTACTTGCTCGAGTATATGCTGCCAGCCGATGCTGAATCCGAGCTTTATATGGTGAAAGCAGCTCTCCCTAAGATCACAGCTGGCATGGGTGTTGTGGAGGTGCTCAAATTGAAACACCAAAATTCAGGGGTGAATGCATGGCTAGCTGGAACAATCCAAAGAAGCTTTTTAGCAGCTGAAGACTGGGAGCTGGAAGACATATATCTTTGCCATATATATGTTTATTTGATCTGCATGAGAACTACAAAACTGATCCACTTTAAATTTGGCAACTTAAATTAGCAGCTTAGTGCTAATTAAACTAGCAATAGTTCCACATCTATTTTCCTAATTTATTTATTTTGTAATATTTTAATCATGTGCAAATCTTGAAGAACTAGACTAAATCTTCCAAGCTGTTTTAATCCATAAATGAATATATAGTGTTGTCGACAATGATATAATTCTCCTTCTATATATTGCTTGCATTAATACTTCAGCAATAGGGACCCTAACAAAATTTGCTTTATATTTCAACTCTTTCTCGAAAAAAATTGTTTATTTGATCTCATTCTCTCTCATTGGATTCGCCCTAATTGATTGCTTCGGTTAAAATTAAACCAATGGACACTGTATTATGCTCTTTTGGTTGTCCATATCTTTCATTTTATATCACTATTGGACTCATGAAGAATATAATTACTTACAGTTGAATCCAATACATGAGGTTTTGGAAAAAAAAAAGTTTCTTAAGAAATACGAACAAATTTTATTTGGTCTTCTGTAGCTCATGGTTAAAAATTTCAATTTTTGAGAATCCTCTGTTTTAGTAATCTAGATGCTCCCTTTGCCTGGATGCCTGCGCCGCGGGTCCCATACACCATAGACCCCTTCATCTATGTGTAAAATAATTGGGATTCCCTTCGTTTCTGGCAGACAAGCAAATCGGTGGCTTTACTCTCAAAGATACAATCCACTACTGCTAGCTTTTATCTTTAATTGGTGGCTTTATTCCAGGGATGGTTCATGTACTGGTAGCTTTCTTCTTAAAGATATAATCCACTATTGGTAGCTTTTATCTTTAATCAGTGGCTTTATTAAAGGGATGGCTCTCCAATTATTTATCTTGAAATATTAATCCAAGAAATCCAAATCTTTTGACGTAATTGTAAATTGAAAAGGGAAAACTTTATCAGTACCATTTCACTTCAATCCTATCATCACAACCTTTATCGGACTTTTGGTCGTTAGCCTCGTCTCTCTCTTCATTCAGTCACAACCTTTGTAGTTTTTATATTTAATTTCCAGTTGTGGTCTCTGCCCATGCTAAATGAATGAAGTTAAGTAGTTAAGCCCCTCCTATCTCTCTCTACTCGGAAAACCTTAATTTCCACCATGGTGCAGCCGAAACCACCTCCTTTCTCCGCGACTTCTCCCTTCTCACCAACATCGAACCACGGCCACGTGTCACTTCCTGATCCAGTCGAGCATTTGATCGCTAGAATCTGTACGGAGAAATCGGTGCTCCCGCCTGACGACCTCGCTCGGCAAAAGCTCCACCGATTAGGCGAATCTGTGTCCTTGAATATTTTAGGTGACATTGCTTCCAGTAGTAGAGTGCACAACTTTTCAGCATTTATAATGCACATGGCAAAGAACTTCGAAATTGCAATGGCGCACAATTCGGAGGGATTATCACCACATGATGGAGGTGACTTTTTTTATTAAATAAAAGGGCGAGTTGTAGCTCAGTAAATTTTTTTTCTTCTTGTCAGACAGTAAAGCTTTGTTCTCAAGGATGATGTAGTACCACTATGGCTAATTATAATATTTTTTTAAATTGTTTTAATTTTTTAATTTGTTTAATTTTCTATGATAGTCTTTTTTCTATCCTTGATTTTCCAATAAGAAATTATATTTTGCATGTCTCAGAATATATTTTGCAGTCTGTCAAGGAGATATCACACAATCAGACATGTATTATATCTAGTACAATGGAAAAGGCACAGACTTGTGGAACCCACCGGTCCTTCCGAAGGAAACGGGCAACCAATTTAACATTATTTACTTTCTTCTGATCTGATCTCTGAACAGATGATTCAGACACGAGCTCAGTTGATTGGGAGATGGTGGAGCAGGAGTCCATCCTGTCTGATCAGAGAGTACCAAGCCCTCAGATGAAGGCTCTTGGGAATTTTGAATTCAGGAAGGCATTTCTGATCTTGAGTTACCTGGGGAGGTTGATTTGTTTTCCCATTTTTTGTTCTTTTTTTTTATTACTTCCGTAAATGAGGTATTGGAATTGCTGTATCTGTTTTGGTATGGTTTTTGTATTTAAATTTGCTTAATCATTTCAATCTTTTTAATTGTGTTTATGGTTCTGTACTGATGCTTGTATAAGGGTCCAGTGTCCATCCTGGCAGTCCAGTACCAGCAGCTATGAGGTCCAATACTGGCAGTGATATAGTCACACACTGATTCAGGCAAGGTTCTGTGCCTTAAAAATTCAACAGTTGGTTGAGATATGAGTTCTAGTTGCTGGCCTTGCCTGTTTCAGTTACTGAATTATTGAAGATATTCCATAAGAGGAGACCCTTTTGGTTTGCTATGCTGATTGATTAGTCTGAATTTTTTTTTTATATTTATTTCTCAATGATGATGAATTTAGGGCTAAATTGGAGGAGACAGTTTCAATGGAATTGTTAGGAGATCTTACTTGCATGTCGATGGAAGCATTCGAGATTCGTATATGGAACGAATTTGGGATAAAGAATATTAAGCCATCTGACAGAAGACAGGTTATGGTCTTTGCCCTTTCTGCTCACACCGACTTTGAAGTTTGAACGCAATCTGTATTGCACCTATAGACCAGAAATAAATTTTACACTACATGTTCCATGAAGACCCATCTACTTTTTCTTTTTGCATTACTTGCTGTTTGATGTGGAGTTGAGTTTTATTAAGATTACATCAAAGAACTAATTTATTGTCTTTATGTACAGATTTTGGACTGGGACATGGGCAAAACACATGTCTACCACTGCCATGTTGATCTTCAAGGAGAAGTTACATTCAAGGTTCTTTAAACTACTTTAGAAATATACTTATATTATTGTTAAGGACAACGTAACAAGGAATTCTAAAATTAGATGCTGATATATGTTTCTTTTTAGTTTCTGTGTCCAACATTAGTGTTTCAACTTTTACATAATTGTTGATTTTCTGTTATACAGGGTCCTTTCCTTGAGTCAACAAAGACTCACCTACAACGTGTTCTTGGTGATGAAAATATTCTTCAAGTGAAGTTTGAAGATTTTAGCCAGCAGAAGAAAGCTCACTTTGACTTTGATAATTATTATTGTGCTGTGTACCAAAGAGTTGCAGAACAGGGAATTGAACTCGGCCTGCGACAGTATCAGTTTTTGAGTATGTTATCATATGCACTTATTGCACTGATTACTGGTCCATGTACTGACTTGAAGTTTATATTTTGTCTCTATTGTGATTTCTGGATTTTAGTCTGCACCATTTTTGGATAAATATTAAGTATGCATGGACTGGTGTTCTATAGTCACTGGTACCTGATTGGTACCAAATGGAAACTTGATCACTAATCCAGGATAACCTTAGAAAAAGAAGGAAGGGAGGGCCCTCCAATTCTTGCATCCACTGGTATCAACTGGAATACTTTCATGTCACTGGTCTGTAGTAATATTTGGTCTTTTCTTTTCTGTATGCACCATTTGTCTGTGCAGTGTACAAAGATGGTGGAAAGGAGGAGAAGAAGAAAAGCGGTACCAAGTCATCTGTCAAATGCTACTTTGTGTGTACTTCTTCGGGCTGGGACAGGGACCGGAATAATTATTTTCACTATGGCAAGACCATCAACCAAATACGCCTTAGCTTTATGCATATACATACTGTCCCCAGCTTAGCAAAATACATCTCTAGGTAGTAGTTAATTCTTATTTTTTTTGGCACTCGTATATAAATTGTCCAGACTGGAGATTTATTTGTATTTGACATCGTCAGTTTCTGTAAGAATGAATTATCGAAGGACTTCTTATCAATGGAATTGTATGTATGATTACAAATCATAAACATGCAGGCTTTCTTTAATTTTGTCCAAGACACTCAAGCTCGACATTGATTTATCCGATCTTGAGTTGAAGGTAGAAACTATTCCAGATATCCACTGTAAGGTAAAGCCTGTGATTTTTTTTTTCTTTTTGCATAATTTTATAAGTCCCTGTACTAAACATCAAATTTTATGGAAGTAGCTCAACTAACCATTATAATCAAAAGATAATTCATTTTGTGGTCTTGACTTTTAAGAGATACAAATGAACTTGCACCTTTTCAAGAATTTTTTACTTTTAAAAGGTTCAGATGATGCAAAAGATTCTTTGCTACCAGCTCTATAAAAGGAAAACCAGGAAATATATTATTAATAAGTAAAATTTTACCTGATTTAGGTGTAATTTTTGTAGGATGGAAGCACTGAATTGAAAGGCATCCATACAGATGGAACTGGTTTTATTTCTGAAGACCTTGCTCTGCAATGCCCCATTTATGTGTCTAATGGGAACATTCAGGTATATTATATTTTTCTTTTGCATTGGCATTATATGAAATTTGTTTAGGCTATTTAGGAGCTTTCAGTGCAGACAAATTAACGCAAGAAATTATAATGGTAGACAGTACCATGCTGACATGTACCTCAATTTTTATGTTTATCATAGTTAAACTGTTAAACCATGAAAATACTTCATGTATCCTTTACCATCTCATTTCAATTTATTTTTTCTAATTTCTTCAGGCTGGGAGAAAAGACAAAAGATTAGGTGCAAAAAGACGAAAGATTTATAATAATGATGGACCGGTATACAATAATTCATTACTTTATTTATAAAAGTTAAGTGGTATCTGGATTTTCTGTATAACTGAAATTTCTCTTGTTCACCTTGGTTTCCAATCTAGCCTCTTCTGATGCAAGTTCGGCTGTTCTACAATGGATTGTGTGCCAAGGGAACACTTCTTGTCAACAGGCAGGCAAGTTCAGTTTTTCTCTATTGTATTGAATGATATTTCCGGATTTTTCATGCTGGAATGTTAGTGGTTGGACTTTTTTTTTGTTTGCAAGAACCTAGCTATTATGGATTTACCAGTCAGTATTATACAATTTGTTTTTCTTTCCGGGATTAGTTCCTTGTATTTGTGTAGTGTTACTTATATCCTTCTTGAATATGCTATGTATTTATTAGAGTGATTTTTGTGATAACAATTGTTAGTGATTAAATGAGACAATTTACTTCCAACATTGGCTTTTGACAATGAACCACATGAGACCAGAGAAGAAGAACACATGTTTTTGTTGACACATTAATGGTGTACACATCACAGAACCACTTGATTAGTGTGGACCATATAGTACCTTGTACTTAATTTTGGATATTGCATTGCCATTATAAAGGTACTGCTGTTATATAAAGTGGAGGCTATCCTTGACGATATCTTTTGTTTACATGTTCATTTATCTTATGTGTCATATAGCTGCCAAAGAAAACCATTCAAATTCGCCCTTCCATGATCAAAGTGAAGACAGATCCTTCAAAGTTGGGTACTGTTCAACCTTTTAACTCTTTGGAAGTCGTCAGCACTAGGTACTGAATAAGAACAATGGACTAAGTAATTATATTTTGTCTTAATTTTACAATTTTCATTTGCAAAACTGCCTGTCATTCATTTACGTACCATATTTTGCTAAAGAAAACCATTTGCAATTGTACTATTTCAGCACGTGTCCAAAGAAAGTACACCTGTCAAGATACTTGATTTCACTTCTTCACTTTGGAGGGGTTCCAGCAGAGTTCTTCTTGGGTCTCCTATCAACTGCACTTGCAGAAGCCAAGTGTTGCCGTTATGACAGAGGTGCTGCTTTAAAAGGTAAGTCCAGTTCCATTTAGTCAATTATGCAATTAAGCCCCCTTCACCCAAATGCATGTAACGAATCACACAATTGATCTAAACTTAACTATAGTATTGATCAGAATTTCATCTGTAAAATCAAGCTTGAACTGTCTTTTTGATAAAACAGAATTTTTTTTTTTTTTGAAGGTTAGTGGAAATTTTCCACTAAGGAATATATTGATGCTAAAATTTTTTTGTACAATGGTCATTACCTGCTTGAAGGAACGAGTAATGACTCTTAAAGGTCTAAAAAAAGAGAAAAAATAGTTTTAACCTAACCTAATCTAAGCTATCAGTTATTACAGGATAAAACAGAAATTAACATGAACAACCCCATCAACTGAATATTCTAGCAGAAAAAAATCTATACATATAGGAAAACACACACACACACACACACACACACATACACGCACTATTTTACTTGGTGAATTTGTTTTGTAACCATTTGTTAAACAAATGGCAGCTGCATTGAACAATGAAGGCCTGGACAATGACCGTCTGACAGCCAGGATGATCCTGTCTGGAATACCTCTCGACGAGCCTTTTTTACAGTACCGGCTAGGCTTGATGATGGGGGAAGAAAGAAAAGGTCTCCAGGCAGGAAAAATTCCAATCAGTGACTCTTACTATCTCATGGGGACCACAGACCCCACTGAGGAACTCCGCGCCAACCAAGTTTGCATAATACTGTATGTACCTTCTGTTCCTGATTTGGAAAAAATACCCACACTTGTGTACCCTAATTTGTGTACATTTGGAAGGTATCTCGATAACTTAAGTTGAGAATATCCGACATTCAGAAAAAAGAAGTTGGCTTGTTTGCCCTTAACCACAAACCATAAACCCTTACAATGCTCAATATAGAACACTATTAAAGATTAAGCAACATCTGAAATATGTAGGGACAAGGGGCAGGTATCTGGCGATGTATTAGTGTACAAGCACCCGGGGCTGCATCCTGGCGACATACACCTACTTCAAGCTACCTTTGTAAAAGGTCTGGAGAAATTTGTCGGAGACTCAAAATATGCCATTTTCTTTCCAGCTGTTGGAGCCAGATCACTGGCTGATGAAATGGCTAACAGTGATTTTGATGGGGATATCTACTGGGTATCTCGACATCCAGAGGTAAGTTTGGCTTCTTTAATGATGGGAACTCAAAGTGCATTGTCAGGCTACAAATGAAGTAAGAAAACAAATAGTAAAAGATTGGAAGCCTAGCTAGGAAATCCAAGGAAATAGAGATGCTACAGAAATACATAACTGTTGTAGTTTTCTGATGGATCATTTTGTTCAGTTGTTAAAGAATTTCAAACCTTCTCCACCATGGCTGGCACTGGAAGAAGATTCATCAAAGAAAGGTGCAGAGAACATAAGTCTTGCTAACATGAATAGCCATGAACTTGAAAAATTGCTGTTTCGCAGTTTTCTGAACAATAGATTTAAACCAAGGTAAGCTTCATACACAGCCCTCTCTTCATTGCTAATTTGAAGTGAAGGTGATTTCATTTCTTTGTTCAATCTGAGCAACTTAGTTATAAAAAGAGTCATGTGATGCTCTGGTTGGAGTTGGAGTTTCCGCGCGTTCTTTCTTTTTTTGCAGACGTGAAACAACTAACCTGCAGTGATCATTCAGTTAATTGCACCTTACCTAAAAAAAACAATTACAGACTTGCCTAAAAAAATAATAAAAATCACATTCAATTGCACAATGGTCCCACTATAGCCCTAATTTGGCATCTGGAGATTGACCATATAAACGAGCAAAAAAGAAAGAAACTAGCATAAAATTTAGTCAAATGGTACGGTGTATCAATACTTGTCCCAACCCATGAAAGCATGTATACTAAATGTTCATTCTTGATTTCTCATCTTATAGTTACACTGTTGGCTTGGCTGCTGAATGTTGGTTGGTGTACATGGACCGCTTATTAACACCTGGTGTAGGGAAAGAAGAAGTTTGGTCAAAAATAGAGAAATTGATTAATATATTCTATGACGCCCTTGATGCTCCGAAAACTGGAAAGAAGGTTTGTCTCTTTATGTGGGTAATTTTATGTAATGCACTGGGCAGTAGGAGTGAGTAAGGCTGCCTGAGCAGTATTATGTTAATATACAAATTCATATGGCATTGTCGGTTCTTAGTTGGTAAATAACGCTGAGTCTGGTTTCAACAGGATCCACCCAGCCTATTTAAGAATTCAATAAAATTCAGAAATAGAGTTGGAGCATAACGATCCAAGTGGTATGGACCTACTTGACTTGAACCCAAATAACCCAAAAGGAACTAGACCTGATTTGACTTAACCAGTACAACTTGGCACCTGAACTGCTAGGATCAACCTGTAATTAATATATACCAAGAGTGCTAGAGCTTGCATGCGAAAGATGTGGCTGCTATTGGCAACAGATATAGATTTGGGTTTGATTTTTCATTGCACAGGTTGAGGTTGGGAAAGATTTGAAGGTGGTCAAATATCCCCATTTCATGGAAAAGAAGGTTGATAAGAAAGATTTTGAGTATCACTCTACATCTATACTCGGTTTGATATATGATAAGGTGCAGTCGTTCAAAGCCGAAAAACTCCAATTGACTGGTAAGCATTTGCTCTAGTTTCCAAATTTCACAAAAGATAAGCAAATAAAGGAGAATTGTGCTTTACTTGTTGGTTGGTATGTGCTTGATTTTGTTCTACAAGACTTAAAGGTATTTGATAACATTTTAGAAACTTCCTTCATTTTTTTTATGGTTGGCAAAAAGCCAACTGATATATTAACCAAAATAAAAAGTTTTAATTACAAAGCCTAACTCTATTTACATCACATAAATCGCAATCTTATAACACAAGTCTAGCTAATAAATAATACAGCAAGCAATGAAACATAAGCTCCCGCTTGGTCGACTCCTCCAACACCCCATGTATCGTTAAATATGGCGCAACCACTACATGATATCATTTGTCGTGTCATCTATTAATAAACTCTATTTAGAAACTTCTATGATGGGGCCAAAATAATACTTTTCATCTTTCCAGGGTTGCAAGTGATATGTCCAGTACTACAAGAGAAAAGAAACATATGACCCAACATAGTATAAAAAACATCTTTTCAGCACCAGTTTTCGTCTTTTCTATCTTCTTTTTTAATAAAACAGAGGTCTAGCTTCTATTTGATTGAAGAATGAAGTGTTACATAAGTCATGTTACAGATCATTGCTAAAATAAAAGAGAAGAAATAAAAGAAAGTAAAATACGAAAAAGGATGCCTGAGATAGGCTCTCCTTTTATCAATCTAGCAAAACATAAAGTAAAGAAAGAAAATGAAATATAATGAAAATGTCTGAGCGATGGTTCCTCCTTCAGCTGTTTACCCCTGTTGTTGCACCCGAGCTGTATTTCCATTGATCTTTGATTTGAATCATAAGCTCCTCCAGCCCACTTTCAACATTTCTGAAAGTTCTCACTCATCTCTCCCTCCATTTGATGAAGTTTGTGATGAGGAACAGTGATATTTCTCGCTTTGTGAATTTTGAGTTAATCAGTGGGTGCTCAGCTTGTTGATAGTCCGGTGTTCGTACCTGGTATGCTGTTCTCATCCGTGTGTATATTTGTGGCGAGACCTCACATTGAGAGAATAGATTAACTGTTTCATTGGTCGTCTTTTCTATCTTAAAGATAACATTTTGGAAAATAGTCTCATGCATTACTATTTTCCTCTGTATGAATGAGGGAAAATAAGTTCTTGGTACTTTCCCTTTTTCTTTTTAGAGTAAGCTGCAATGCTTAGCAAAGCACCAATCCTCTTGTCCTCGGACTCCAAATTTTTTAATTTGTGTGGAGTGAGGCAATGGTAATATGCATATTATGGATCAACCCGTCTATGGATCCATATCTCTATATTTAAAGTTCAAATAGTATATCCAAACTATGAAACATGATCTTCTTATGAAAATGTACTTTGGGGCCAAATTTTACATTTTTTAGAATTTTTTTACTATATTTTTAGATAGCTAAAAAATTACTTGATCTAAAAAATATATGACTTCATTGTTTGCAAGACTTCAATGTGTAGATGACCATTGAGCTTGGATTGAGATTTTGAGTCACAACACAAAAGGATTGGTGCTTTGCAAAATACTGTAGTTAGACCACCTTTCTTTGAGGAAATTCAGATATGTGGAGATATCTGAGTTTCCAATTTTTATACAGGTGTAATTTTAATTTTTGAAGAGTTTTCCATATATGTAATACAACAATTTTGAATGATGTTTTTGTTTCAGATATTGGGATGCTTCGGTGTTTGAGTAGTGTCCAAGTCCCAAAAAATTGCATGGATAAGTGGGCAGGCCTTTATGATAATTACTGCAAGGAAATGAAAGAGGCTTTGGAAATTCAGGAGAAGGACATGAAAAATAACCGGTGCCAAGAAATCATTGACTGTTATAAGAAGGCAAGTTTACCCTTTTACTAGGGAAACAAGTTATGATACCGAGATAAGATTAATTTCTTGCACTCTTAACCATATTTCTAAGCCTAATATTAAGCTGGACCTATTCAATAGTTATGGCTAAAAAAAAAAAAACTATCATGGGTCTAACGCACTATAATTTTTAAAATTCAATCACTTTGGTCATGTGTAGATTCTCTATGGAACTAGGGAGTTCAAAGAAAGCACAAGACCCAAAGATCAAATTGAAAATGAGGCACTAGCAATTTATAATATTGTTTACGAAAAGGCTCAAACTGCTGGTAAAGTTGAGAAATGCGGGTTTGCATGGAAAGTCGCTGGCTCAGTGTTGTGCAAGTATTATGCTTCTTCCCAAGAAGGTGACGATGATGATGATAATGATGATATATTTCATGGTAGTTTTAAGGTATTGCATGAGCTTTTGGGGTAAAGATCTGACATGGAGTGTCAATTGGTTGCAACAGCTAAGTGAGAACATGTTATCATGGTTTGTGACTCTGTATGTATGACTAATAAATAACACGTCTTGCTGACAGAGAATCTGTGGGTTGTGAGAACTAAGAGTTGCTTCGGTCCGTTGCTCCTAATATAATAATTATGTATATGAGTTTGTGTATTGAGGTGAAAAAGTGACAATTTTACACTCAGTTGCTTAGTTCTATTTATTTTAAACTGTATTGTAGGATTTCTTGTTATTAGTGGACCTAAATGGGTAGTAATTATGGTATGTTCCTTGATCCCTACTTTTCATTGAAAATTTTCTGTCCAAGTATAAGAAAAAAAATTGGAATGCCTAAGATACGTTGTTTTGGATTCTCAGTCCTGACTGTTATTTGTGATGCCTCCTGCCTTGTAAATTGTAATTACGGTTACTTATTAGCAAAACGCATGCCAGACAACTTTTGAGTTTAGAGTTTCCACCATCTTATTAAAATTACAGTTCATATTTAATTAGGCTCTACCCCGAAGACCCCGTCCAAAATTCTAGAATTCGCATCGTCTGAGATATCTCAAAGTTTGAATGTTTTTTTGTAAAATCTCAACCGTTCAAATACATTATGCACGAATCTCAAAGAACAAATAATACTGCCCCCTGTGCTATCCCGGAATAGGCACCGTACACGTCAGTCACGCAAAAGTTGAGATATCTCAGAGGATACGCACTCAAAATTCTAACCCTTGACCCTTCTCCAGCCACGTAGTTGGGAGATCGCTATTTTCTCCCTCTTCGCTACACTCAAGTAGAACCTCTCTCAGTCTCTCCCTCTTTGTTACACTCAAGACTCTTGAGTGTAGCGAAGAGGGACTGAGAGAAGTCAAGAGAACCTCTCTCAGTCTCTCTTTACCCTTCTACAGTCACATAGTTCTAAGATCACTCTTTTCTCCCTCTTTGCTACACCCAACATAACCTTTCTCAGTCTCTCTAACATGAGACCTTCTCTGTCTCGTGGGATCTCCTCATCTCGTCAGGCAAGTTGACATCACCGGCCTTTTCTGTCGATTTTAGCAAGAAAGAAAAATATCAGGTTGAATTTGTAGTTTTTCTTTTTTCTATAATTCTGAATCTTGTCAGAGAAGTGTCAAAATTTGCAAGACACCGTGACTTTTGGTTTGATTTTGTGGTCTGTTGTTGATGATGATTTTGTGTCAAATTTTGCAAAAAAAAATAGTGGCTTTGATTTTGATATTGTGTCAAATTTCTATTGATTTTGCATGTCAAATTTGATTTTCACATGGTATCCCTGTATGCAATTCAAGTCGATCATGTCTTAGTAGTGAAACCTTAAAAGTCCTATCTACAATTAGAACAAGGAAAAATAAAAACTGTACCCAAAAAAACCTGTACCATTTGTTCAAATTGATCTATTTCATTAGTTGTGCGTTTACATGCAAAATTTATAATTTTTCGAATTTATTTAGTATCAAGTCAAGCGGTCAAATCTGTGAGTTTTTAAGTTAATTTTAATGCATTCATTTTTCAACATTTTTGACTGCTTGATTTGATACTAAAATAACTAGAAATTATAAAAGTTTTGCATGTAAACACATCACTCATAAAGTAAATCGGTTTGAACGGTTTGAATTAGTCGTTTGAAGTCTATCCAATTAATTTTGTAGTTGGTGTCATATGACACCGATGTCATATTAGCCGGACTCAAGACAGCGAGATCGAGATAGAAGAGGAATGAAAGGGACGGGTTATAACGAAGGATTTGTTTCTGCTGAGCTCTATAAGGGATGGTCTATTCCGTCCAAGATTTTTTATTTTGCATGCATCTCGACGGGATGATTTGCACCGTTTGAGTTTTTTTCAATTTATTAGTTAGCAATTTGAGGGATTATAGTTAAATGGATGGGAATTTCTATCCAATTTTTCCTATGAAACGAGATTTCATAAAAACATTTTCCTTTCTCAATATTTCTTTTTTTTTCTATTAATAAAAAAATCGGCACAACTTGGGGTTCATTAAACTCGTATATACATCCAATAGTAATAATTTACCGGTTTTTTTTATTAATACAAAAAAAAAATATCAAAGATGCCCTCAATTCCAAATTTTTAATAAAAATACCCTGACCGCCCCACTGTGGGGCGGTCCACTATCCAGACCAGACCGCCCCCCAAAAGAGCGGTCCGCTTATTTTCCTTTTTTTTAGTAGAATAACAATAATATGGTATATATTTTAATGTTTATATTTGTTTTAATGTTTATAATATGGTATATATTTATTTGTTTTACTGTTTTATAATGTGATATATATTTTATTTGTTTTAAAACATTTAGTCCTCTTCTTTCAAGATGTGTTTATTTGTTAGTAGAATAACAGTATGTGTTTAGGGTTTATAATATGGTATAAATTAGGGTTTAGGGTTTATAAATTAGGGTTTAGAGTTTAAATTAGGATTTAGGGTTTATAAATTAAGGTTTAGGGCTTAATGTTTTAATAGGGTTTATAATATTATGTATTTATTTGTTTTAATGTTTTATAATATGGTATATATTTATTTATTTTAATGTTTTATAATGTGGTTTACATTTATTTGTTTTAATGTTTTATATTTATTTGTTTTAATATTTTATATGTTATATATTTATTTGTTGACGACTATCTTTTTATAATTGCCGATTGTATATTTAATGTTTTATAATATGTTTGAAATATGTTATAATTTTGGTTAATGTTATAAATTGGTTTTTCTAACTAGATAAACAACAAAACTAGGTAATCTAAATGGTAAGTCTACAACATAAAACATAACAGTCCAAACTAGGTAATCTAAATTACGTAAATTCACATACCCTAAGATATCTCAAACTTTGAGTTGATACGTGGAAAATTTTAAATCTTTTTGCATGATTCTCAAAGCATAATAATAATGGTCCCTTTGCCTAGATTTTTATTAATATCCAAAGTTAATTAGAAATTAATATCTATGCCCAGAATTCCCGACTTTCACCAAAAATGCCCAAACCTGCCATTTTATGGCCGGTTTATTTCTTTTTTCTTTTTAGACACTATAAAGAGCAAGATAATGAAATCTAAAAAATAGCCGGTTTACTTTTTTTTAGACACTATGAAGAGCAAGATAATGAAATCTAACACTGAAAATTTGAATATTTTTGTTTAAATTATTTGTTAGATTACTTTTTTTGATATATAATTATGATATTTATACTAAAATACCCTAAATCACTTGAAATTATGTTGAATTACACTATATTAATTTAAATTACACTAAATTACATTACATTACGCTAAAATACGGTAAATTACGCTAAATTACATATGAATAGGGATGATATCTTCACTGAAAAGACGTAAACGACGACGAAACTTCAAACGGCCATAAACGGCGCTCGAGTGTCCGATTTCAGCAAATGACCACTTTTCGGAAAGCTTTTGAAAATACGCATATGTTCGTGACCACTATGTCGTTTTTTGAAATTCAGAATTGACAAAAAACAAAGGGAAGAGCCTCAAAACTTGAGTTGAAGTTTCCGATTAAGATCTATTATTCCATCGAAGTAGCTCAGTAAATTAGTTACATAATGAATTTGTAGAATACCAATTTTTACTATTTTTCGAACTTTTTTTACTATTTTTTATGATTCATGAAAGATGACACAAAATCGGTCTACTTTAGCGTAATTTTGCGTAGTTTAACGTAATTTACCGTATTTCAGCATAATTAGCGAAGTTATTGTAATTTAACGTAATTTAGTGTAATTCAACATAATTTATTGTAATATAAAAGTGTAATTTCAAGTAATATAGTGTATTTTAGTATAAATATGCTAATTATAAATCAAAAGAAGTAATCTAACAAAAAATTTAAATTTTCAGTGTTAGATTTCATTATTTTACTCTTCATAGTGTCTCTAAAAAAATATATATATTATGTAAGCCTGTCATTTTATGGCGAAAAAATTATATAAGCCGGCCATTTTATGGCCGGTTTGGACATTTTTGACGAAAGTCGGGAATTCTGAACATAAATATTAATTTCTAATTAACTTTGGATATTAATAAAAATCTCGGGTCCCTTTGTTTCGAATAGGCCCAACTTTAGATAAACTAGAATACAGGCTCGAATTCTCCACTCCCCTTGTCTGAATATTAATTGGTTTGTGTTAAATGCTATTGTCCCCTTTCCTTAAAAAAAAAAAAAAAAGTAATTTCTAGTGTGCCCTCTCCTCTTGAGAGCATAAATTCACTGAGGTATTACATCATATAGAGTGAGATCTGAACTGTTCATTTTTATTTAACACGAATCTTAAAAGGGATCATGTACATCTAATGCAACCCAAAATACGTGGCGGATGCCCATTGGTTGGTAATGACATTACCCCTGGCAATCAAAATGATTTCCCAATAATATAATAAATACTGTTAATTATGATTTTCTATATAATTTAGAGTAAAATGTTACGGATACTATAAAATTGATTTAATACGGATCGAACACGAAAATGCTATATGATAGACTTCTATTCAAATTTAATTCTTATAACTTGAAAATCTGACTCCGCTCATATCCTGTATAAATGGATTAGGATACAAGAAAGAAAGGTCAATCGAAATTTTAAAGTAACAAATGACCAATGATTAGAACAGTGAATAAAGAAGGATTATTTTGAAATTTTATGGAAAGTGACATATGAAAATGATTAGAACAGTGAATAGTGCTGGCATTAGAATAAATAAACAACGTTGAAAAACCTTAATGTGTCATCATTATATATATATGTCCGTGTGTCTATGTGACTACAAGATGTAACATAATCACAATGATTTGCTAGACGTGACGTGTTATTATTGACTGATCATGTTGAGAAGTTTAAATCGACTGTTTCAGATATAAGCATGAACTAAAATATTTTCTTTACTTCCCAAAACAGAATAGCTCATGTCTTATTCGGGAATAATTCGGTCTCACAAGGAAGCAAAAAAAAAAAAAAGAACAAATAAAAAAATGCGTTTTTTCGCATTTTATTTGCGAATTATTCGTAATTCACGTTTTACTCACGAATAATTCAGTCAGCCGAATAATTCGCCATTCGGTTCAGAAACATCAAAAAAATATTTTATTCACGAATACATTCGAATTATGTTACTATAATATTCGTTACTACTGCAAGCCATCCAATAAAAAATGGAAATATTTTAATCATATATAGATACTTTTACTGAATAATTAAGATATCTGAGCAACTTGATCTGATTAGATTATTCAAATCAAATAATGACATCTTGATGCCTTCATGAATTTGAGAATATATATGGACAACAAATGCGTACTCTCCATGATTAGGAGCAGGAGTGAAAACGGTATAGATAATATCTGATTCGTATTCGATATGTATTGGATACTGATATAGTTTTATGTTTCAATTATCCGTATTCGAATAACAGATATTTTCATATAGTTTAATATATATTATGAAAAATTATATATGTATTCACTATTATAATTAGATAAATATTATAAATTTTAGTATTTTTAATTATATTTTAATATATATTTTTAATAAAGATTCTACCCGATTCATCCATATCCGTCTAATATCCGATCTATATCTGTATTCGGAAAATTAGAAAATATATGGATATGATTTTACCAATATCCGCTCCGTATCCGCTTCATTTTCACCTCTAAATTTATATAGGAGGCTCCAAAGAAAATACAGTATAATATATTTGGAATTCCTCGAGAAATCATGTCTTCAATTTGGCTAAAATATTTAATAGTTCAATGAAATTGGGGGTTATACATAGATTGGTGTTTCAAGGTGGTGGCCGGTCAAAGTAAGGTAGTGCTCGGTCTAGGACAGTGCAGTAGTTCGACTGTTTGAACTTTCAAAACAAAAATAAAACACAATAAGACATGAAAGATATGATGTATTTGAACAATCATCTTATATTAAATGGATACAAATTGTATCAAGAGCTAACAAAATCAATGAACTTAATTTGTTGATTTAACCCCTTCATTTGATGGCAATCGATATAATGTGAAATTTTTCATGATTTTTTGTATGGATGAAATTGAGATGATATAAAATATATTTAACGATTTAAATTTATTAATTTAAATATGAATAAAAAAGATTGGCACTGTTGGACAGAATTGATCGTTGATCTTCTTGGGAAATTTTCTTTCTTTTTCTCTTTGAAGGGTACAATTTTGAGTTTTTTGAAGAGTATACATGAAATTGCCTCTTTTTTATCTTTTTTATTTTTTTGGTGAGTAGATCAGACACACGGTAAACCATATGTAGGTTACTCGAGTCTGCCGCATAAAACCACGGACCGGAATTGAAAGGCTACAAATCTCGGCTGTAGGGATCAAAAGTCTCCTGGTAGCTCTATCAACTTTATTTTTCTCATTGAGCATGTGCTAAATTTATCAGAATCGATCGGATACTTGGTCAGATATTTCTGATGAAGCGTCCGTCTTGTGGGACCCATTGTGTCACCCAATTAACGCAAATAGAGTGGGACCCACATTGCAGTAGCTAGTAGCTACAACAGGTGTCTGATTACGAAACGTTAAAGCCCCATTCATGGCATGTAAATATAGCGCATGCCACAGAAAATCTACTCTTTCAGTTTGATTGTTTATGATTATATATAAGAGAGATTCATTTGTATCGAAAGCAATTCAAGAGAGGTGAGATAAGAGAAGCAGAGTAATGGAGACAACAGAACTGAAGGAGAGGCCAAGAGACTTGGGGGGCTCTATGAAGACGCCAAACGTGCAAGCACTCGCAGCGGATGAGAAGAAATTGACGGTTGAGATCATGGAGAGGTACATCCGGCCGGAGATGAACAGTGACGATATGTTTTCAGGTGACAGCTCTAAAGAGATACCAGTAATAGATATGAGTAGACTGTTGGATGAGATGTCCAGAGAAGAAGAGGCCTCCAAGCTCAAACATGCTTGTGAAGAATGGGGTTTCTTTTTTTAATTAATTTTTTTCATTTTTAAAGACGCCAGTCGTTCATGGAAAATTTTTAGTTTCTTCAAGAGGGTAACAAGTTATAGTCACAACACTGTATAATTGGCTGATTGATTCCCGTATTGTTCAGGTTACTATCAGCCCACCATATCAAATCTCTATGGTAAGTACCAGCTTTGTGTCGATATAGTTAATTTGTTCTTTTTACCAGGATGCTTACGAATTTGTTTCGTCGGCATTAACTCAGAATTTGAGTTGATACGGAATGAATCCGGACCGTCTATCGTCTAATCCGTGTTGGCACAAATATTAAAAGAGTCACGTGTATTTCACCTCAAATCGGATTGGTTTAGATTATGATCGAACGGACGAAATATATTAACTCAAATTCTGAGTTAATGCAGAGAATACGTGTTCGACAATGACACAACATTTGATCGTCATTCCATCACTACTAGAATGGGATCTTTTTCTAAGGGCAGAAAATGGCTTCTTCCGTGGGCTTACCCACGGAACAAGCCCTGAAATTGGTTTTTCCGTGCGCCACCCTCGGAAAAAGGCCGTCGCAAAAGCCTTCGATGGAAATACCCAGTATTTCCGAGGGGGCCGTTGGAAATACTAATTTCTGACTTTTTCCGTGTGCTAGCCCTCGGAAAAAGTACGCTCGGAAATACTTTTACATCCAACCCAGGGACTGATTATTTCCAAGGGCAACGTCTGTGGGTCCCACCTTATTTATTCCAAGGCAAACAAATAAGGACCCCACAGAGTATTTCCCAGGCTATCCAACGTGGGTCCCAACTAGTTATTTCCAAGGGCAGCATATGTGGGACCCACATTAGTATTTCCAAGACTATCCAACATGGGACCCACCTGATTTCTTTCAATTCCCATTCAGCCAATTCCCCAATTCTCCAATTCCCATTCAACCAAATTCCCCAATTCCATTTAGCCAAATTAACAAACACATTGAAATATAGAGAAAAAACAAGTAATTAACAAACGCATTGAAATATAGAGAAAAAACACGTTATTAACATTAATAGACATATAATCATAGTACATTGTATTAAAATACCAAAAAATATTACAATAGAAATGCTAAAAGAAACTTCTATATATAACCAAAATATGCCCTAATTCAAGACGACTAATAACATTATATCTAAAATTGACTAAATTTGCAAAAATATTTTTACAAGAACCATGTAGTCACTCTTCCTTTTATCTTGCTATGTTGTTCTCACTGCTGTAAAAATGAGAAAGTGAGTTAGTTTGTTTTACAGAGCAGAGTATCGTTGATTATTGGATATTTGAATTTTTCAAGCATTGTTTCCACATTGTACAAAAAAAAAGTACATATATATAAGCAGTAAAGGAAAAAAGTACATGTATAACAAAAAATACAGTGGCAATACAATCTTGGCTTCCTGTCTCAAACCTTACAAGTAATAAAAGGAAAGAAAATACTGCTCTAAATTGGACATATTCTTTTATAATTTGTGGCAACTTTAGTACAGAAGTAAATTTCAGAAAATTAAAATACCAACAATAATGGAAATTCTAATATACTTTGTAAGTTTAATTTAGTTGAAGTTGCAGATTATGGAAATGCAAGCATATGAAAAGTGCTTGTCTTACCGGAATTAAGGCATTAACAAAGACATCATAGTTAAGGGGCTGACATTATCATGATAGTTGAACTCAGTCTCATTTATTGCCACCATCTGAAAAGCAAAAAAAAATTGTAAGAAATCATTTTGTTCATGCATATTTATACATTGGTGAATTATTTCCAACAAAAATTTCAAGCATAGTCTAGAAGTAGCATTGAATTAACATTTATTACCTCATCAAGTGAAACCCTAGTGTTTTATGTATTGCAAAAAAACAAACAATTCTCAAGTGTCTTTTAAGTCCAGTATATCAACCAAATAATTAATTGGCTACACTATATTAGGTGTTCTTTATATGGAAATAACCATTGATGTACATGCTTTTCAGTGTACAAGTATCAATTTTTTATTATAACTAGAACTGTGATGAACATGCATGTTTTTGGTGACAGTTATACATGAAACAGTACAGTTTTGACAGTCCATCTTTAGAAAATTATTGTGAGCAAATGGCTACACCAAATTCTTATTTCTTTATATGAAAATGATGGTTAACATGTGTAGTTTATACTCAAAAAGTTTCAAATATTACGAAGCCTTGGAACTTAGTGAATTTCACTGTTTTGTGAGGATCAGCTGGTGTGCCAGTACACTGTTTTTAACAGTATTTTCGGTTTTCAGGATATGAGATTCAAATGGCCACCAAAAATTGTAGAAAAATTCTTTTCAGGAGATTCTTTTTTCAGTGTACTTGTATACGTGTCTAGTGTGTGTGTGTGCAAGGATTTGATCAATTTCAGTTCAGAGTTCTCTGTACAGATGTTATACTGACAGAAGGTCAAATTGGGGCTGTTTAGGCAACTCAGTATACCAGCATGTGTTTGGCTTAGTTTCACTTATGTATGGGGCTGGTACAAGCATGGTTATTACCTGATATGCATGTAGGTGAGTCATACATGATATCTTGGTGCCGAGAGAAGCGCCTTGTATCAAACTCCCAATTAACCATTTACTAGCAATTCATCAAACACACCTTATGAGCAATCGACTATCTAAAAAGAAAAGAAAAGGCACCACCAGATTAAAAATTGCAGTAATAAGAAATGAAAAGGCAACACCAGAAATAAGAAATGAAAATAGTGAATAAAAAGAAAAAGGCACCACCAGATTAAAAATTGCAGTAATTCGCACCTCAACCCAATCTTTGTGGCAATCCATCGAACACCTTGTAAGCAAGAGCAAAAGTTTCTAAATAATGAGAAATTAAACCTAGTCAAATGAGAAAAAGTAGTCAAATGATTCTCATTGCATCAAAGGATATAGGCAAATGATTCTTATTGAGCGAGACCGATGGTAGAGATAGGAGTGTAGTTGAACAATTTCAATTCTGGCGCTTCCTTTTTTATGCCAGAAAGCATTCCTTAATTTCACTAACTTATTTGACTAATGCAAAAGAGGTATATAATGCTAGGTTGATTCCACGAACTTGATTAAATCAAATGTAAATTCTATCACCATGGAAAGCAAACATTAACCCAACAAACTGAATTGAAACTTGCTGTGTTACAGAAAGTCATGCTCAAACTTGACCTGACATTAAATTGAATACCCATATATGACCAGCATACTTCAAATAAGATCAAACATTGAGATTGAGATACAATAGCAAATTAAATTTCAAAGAAACGAGAAAAGACTCTCTCAAACAGTGACCAGGAGTGTTTGATTCAAGAGGTGTCCGTAAACTTTGAACGAAATATCAAATTTATCACATGCATTCAATTAATAAGTCTAAACGATTTCACAAATCCAATCTAAATCAAAATTATTAAGAAATGCGATAAAAAATCGATAAAGGCTCAGACCTAGATCAGGGTCTAGGAGGCGCCACCGCCTATAACCGCCACCGCCTATAACAGCCACCAGTCGCCGACACAAGGTGCAGAGAGGTGAGAGTAACTAAGCTGACAAGGAAGTGAGGGATTTCTCTTAGAACGAAGCGGAGGGTTGGACGACTCCATGGCGACTCGGATCGGATTTGGGAGAGAGAGAGGCGGGTCTGAGAGACCACAAGAGAGGACAGGAGGGGAGATGTTTGGTAATTAGCGGGAGAGGGAATTTGGGCGAAAACTGTAGAATGGGAGGGAAGAAAAAGAAAGCTAGGGTTTTGGCGTAAATTAGCGGGAAGAGGAAAAATAAATGGAGGCTCGATCAGATTAAAAAAAAACTCTCCAAGTCCAGAGAGGCTGAGAGGAGAAGGGGATTTGTATTGTGCTGGGAGACCTACCCACTAATTCATATACTCTGAGGTAATATAACATTTGTGTTTAGATCGAAGCCGTCTAAACGAATATTAAAGGAGCCTGTGCAATGATCTAGGTTCGGATCTAAACAAAAATATTCTGCTACCTCAGAGAGTATCCACAACCTCTTAAATGAAGACATCAGGACAACACATTTTCAATCGAACCGTTCAGATTTACATATTTACAAATTAGTTAATGCATTTACAGAAAATAATATGAAAAAATTTCAAAAAAAATATTTTTAAATTTGTTACAGTTTCTATGACCAAATCATACTTATAATTGTAAATTTTATTGACTTTCATGATTATTTGTCCCTTC
Organism: Carex littledalei; assembly: GCA_011114355.1. Taxonomy (NCBI): domain Eukaryota; kingdom Viridiplantae; phylum Streptophyta; class Magnoliopsida; order Poales; family Cyperaceae; genus Carex; species Carex littledalei. The sequence goes on from CM022079.1 coordinate 9,529,909, forward strand.
AAATTTAGTAAATATTTACGGACCGTTCATTTTCACATGAGCGATCAACGGTCGATCTGCAATGAAATGATTTCAAATTTGTTTTGCAATGATCAAGGGAAAACACTGAACGTAATCAAACTAAAAATTATGAAGTTTTATTGTGTCCGAGCGTCGATCCAACATGAATTATTGATAGCCCTTCGATGTTTCGATATTCCGTCGACTTGATGGATAGGTAAATAAAAATAAAATTTCATCAAAATTTACTGCAGGAATATATATGCAGTGCTCTTTAATTTCAACGGTTCCGATCGACCAACGGACGACGTGTTTACGTGCGCCTTCATTAACTCACAAAGCAAGAGTATATGTTTCATTAAACATATACTCTTGCTTTGTGAGTTAATGAAGGCGCACGTAAACACGTCGTCCGTTGGTCGATCGGAACCGTTGAAATTAAAGAGCACTGTATTTATTTTCTTGCAGCAAAGTTTGATCTAATTTCATGTTCATTTACTTATCTATCCGGCTGATGGAATATCGAAACATCGAAGGGCTATGAACATTTGTAAATCTGAACCGTTCGATTAACAATGTGCCATCCTGATTTCAATGGACGTCTCCATTTAACAATCCTAGTCATATTTTTTATGTGGATCTATTCAGTGATAGCTGGGTCCCAATTTTCAGTTTAAGAGGACTTCAAATTTCTTCCCTGCCGTACTTAGGTCTATTTTCATTTCTCCCTCCAAATTTTTCATTTCAACACCCTTTCTACTGCCTCTGACAATCATGTCCCACCCTCCAAAATTTTCACTTCAGCGCCTTTTCTCCCTTCTCTGACAATCACGTCCCACTGTTCAGCGTTTCAACTACCAACAAATATGCATCTCCCGGCGTTGAAAGTTATATCATTCCCCGCGCGCCAGACAATTTTGGTGCCCGCCACTTCTAAAAATTCCGCCTCCCCACCTCTCAGTGTTAATGCCCATCGCGAAAAGGTACCGATTTGTTCTGTCCTCTCTTGTATTTTGCGTTTTGTATTGAGTAACGGTATCTCAAATATATCAGCAACTACGCTTACGAGGTGTTTGATGAAATTTCTCGCTGAATCATGTTGGTATTTTGACTATTTTCCAAAAATGGTCAATGGGTAGGTACGAATTGACAAGGTGTCGCCAATAAATGTCCTAAATTCATTATAGGTTGGTTATAGGTTGGTTATGTCACCTCGGGATAGGTTGGTTATGGTTTTTACTAAATTCAATGAATTTAATTTTTATTCAGTTACGTAGCAAAGTGGTGTAGCTGTGTAACAAAGGGAGAGCATTAGTGGCATGATAGCATTAAGGATGATCAAATGATATGTAGCTCGTCAGCTGTTTGTTGAAATGCCCGTTCAAAGAAAAGAGCATTAAATGGCTTTGGCATGTATTTGCCACAAACACATCAAATTTACAAATGTGCAGGCTTTCGACCCCTTTAATGCTGAGATACTGGCATTATGGGATGCATGTACTGGATTACATAAGGTTGAGGGGGCCAAAGGAAAATTACATGTTTTTTCTCAAGGAAGCATCAACTTGTGCAACAACATGAACTTCATTATAGAGGATAGGCAACCAGGAATATTAGCAATCTAAGTACAAGCAAAATACAGGTTTTTCTTATCTTTTTTTGGCTAGATAGTTAAAAGTTTATAAGGTTTTTTTTAGTAATGAAGTTTCTGATCTATTGATCAAGCCTTGTATGATATGCTTCAAGCATGTAATTAGAGAGGTTAGTATGTGATTTCACATTACCTCTTCTCGTTAGATTTTTTCTTTGCGACTTATTTTCGATTAATTAGCAAAGTTGTCCCTTTTTCTGTTAAATTTTTACCCCTTTCTTTTAAAATCTGCTCTTCCCTTCCTTGATTCATAGCAATACTACAATCTCATGATTGAATTTTACAAAAAAATACTTTGCTACATAAAATAAATATTTATGGGGACTAATCTGCAAACTTTATATTATCCAATCTCCACTTGCCAGTTAGTTTGCCCAGTTATGATAATAATTTATCTCCTTTAACCGGTTTCATAAATTATGTATGCTTGAATATAAGACTGCAGTTTACATAGCTAATATCCAATTAATTGAGGTATAATACAAGCATCAAGGTCGAAATTAGACTGAGAGAATTCTCGCTAATTTACCAGTTTAAGAGCATGTTTAAGAGCACAAATGTCATTTTAATTCAAATGAAATCATTTCTCTTGTATTATGTATACTTTTCAATCAAAAATGTGAGAAGAATTCAATTCTTTTTCCTTTTTATTCCGATCAAAAAATTTCAATTGGAATTCATCTCTATTGAATTCTATTGAATTAAAATCAATTGAACTTCATTGAGTGGTGTGTTCCGATCAGACCCTAAATCTTTGTGCAAATGAAAATGAGAAATTTCCAAATTAGTTTGGAGAAATTTCCAAATTAGTTATGACATTCCGTACCATTCCGTATTTACTGTCATGGTACCATTCCGTACCAGTGCCTATACTAAGTTATGACATATTTCAAGGTTTAGGGGTAAAATTGCAAAATTCCCTAAGTTAGTAAATTTACCATGAATTCGTTTCAAGATATTGGTACTGGTATCTAGCTGAAATGCAAGACAAGCAAGATGAGACAATGAAAATTAAGAAGGTTCGATGAAGGTTAGAATCATAGATTAAGAATGATGAGTTTGTTGTTTCTTTAGATTTTAAAAAGTGAGATAAAAGAGAGTGATAGAACATATTGAAATTCCACTGCAACATCTATAATACATTAATCCATATGCACTTTTATTTTGGCAGTAGGTGGTGTCTGGTTGATACATTGAACTTGAGTTTTGCTGGAAGATCCAATCACCTCTTTGATTTGGAATGGAGCGCAGTAGCACAATACATGTTGCAGCTATCATTTCCATATAAAAAAATGAAATTTCCATGTAGCCAATCGGTCAGAATAATTCTCCAACTCAATTGAACAAGGAACATAGTGAAGCAGCCAAAATCAGCACCTTGGCCACTATCAGCAATGAAATTGACAGGTCAAGACGCCCGATCATGCATATTGGTTCAGTTGCGGCGGAGCCGCAACAAGGTTACTAGTAATAATATAAATGTTGGATTGGTTTTAGGTCAAAATATTACTTGCGTGATTGGTTATGAATTACCTTTTATTTGAGAAATTTATATATATGCCCATCATAACTTGTTTAATTAGATATTTTTTCCATCAAAACTTCATAATTAGTTGTTTCCCATCTAAATATAAATATATTATAAATTTACCTATTTTTCAATTAAATCAATTAAAAATGATGATTAATAGTTAAGACTGTTCAACAAAGAGATTCATTCAAAGGGAGATCTTAGTTATTGCTTCCATTCGTGAATATGTTTTGTACCCAAATTAAATAGATTGGCTTAGTCCAAAGAGCAAAATTTATGTTTTCAATTAAATGTTTCGTTTTAACTATTTCTATTAAATACTGCTTGCTGCTGTTATTTAGTTTTGGCCAGCATTCAAAGGGAGATCTCAAATAAACAGAAATGGTCATGTCTCCAGGAACAAAGCATTTCCGACGGTAGCCTCATGGAAATACTACGTCTAATTAAAAAATAATATTAACTGGATCAGTAAAACATTTCCATGGGCATAGTGGTCCAGTATTTCCATGAGCTTTCACTATAAAATTATATAAATAGAATAACCAAAACATTTCCAAGGGTAGCTCATGGAAATAATATGTCTTTCTACTTCTAACTTATTTCCAAGGGCAAGGGGTGAGCTATTTCCATGGGCTATCAATAAAATATCGTATTTGGTCTGTTTGGCGGGTCATGGGTCATGCAAAAGTATTTCCAAGGGCTAATAGTTAACATTTCCATGGGCCGACAGCTGGGATTTCCATGCGCTACTAGTTCCGTCGGCCTACCGTTGGAAATTATTAAGTGTGTCAGAAAAGGCGATTTTATTTCCGTAGGCCATTCCTACCGTCGGAAATAACATAGGCTGCCCTTGGAAAATCCGGAAATTCTAGTAGTGCATACAATTTAAATTACACCAAACCAATTTTTTCATGTACCATTTTAAATTATTCAAATTACGGGGAGTTATGAAAGATTTGAAAAAAATTCCAAAATTATTAAGAAAGCAGGCATTGTCCGCGTACCCTCTTAGAATTAAACAGCACGCAAACAATGTCTGCTCACTTCTTTTTGGATATTGCCCCTAGGGATGCACAGACAATAGTTGTGTTTCTAGCTTGGATTTTTTTTTTTTTCAGAACGAGTGTAAAAAACATCGACGCATTATTAATATTTTTCTAATGAAACATTGATGCACTGTTACTGGGATTAAAATCATCATGCGTCATCAATCTTTTGCAATACTATGTCAATGCAACATTTCTCAAACTTTAAATTTTAAACATCGATACACTATTTTCAAAACTTTAAACTTCTTGGCCATATCTTTTGGTTCGAAACTCCACATCATCGTATAACCCCCAATTCAGAAAACTCGTGAAGATATATATAGTGTGTTGTCTGCGGTATAGCCCGGAAGCTATCTGGTTAAAAGTAAAAAAAAAAATGTCATTTAGTGTCTCAAAACTTCAATTGAACTTTTTTTAAACTTTAAATAGACATAATTTTTTATAGAAAATTCCGATTTCAACATATGACCTTTTTGGGAAAGCTTGTGAAGACATTTACATTTCATTCTTAAGTTTACCTAGAATGAGAAAGTTTTTGCATCTATATACAATCTTGGTAGCCACTACCAAATTTTCAAAAAAGAAAAAAGAAAAAAAAAAGGAGAAAGTTTCAATGCAAAAAAATGTTGTTTAGTGTCTCAAATTTCAGTTGAATTTTTTTTAATTCTCAGCAGTCATTTATTTCAGACAAAAATGATCCGTTTGATGAAAATTAATTTGACAATAACTAGCATTCTAAAATTGAATACTAATATTTATTTATATTTCAAAAAATAAATTCATATGTCCACGTAGACATTGTTTGTGCACCCCCCTCATGCGTACAAAAAATGGTGCACATACATTGTTTGAGTGCCAAAGCGATGTTAATCCATAAGCGATGTTAATTCCATAATTTCAATATTTTTAAATGTTACATAAGAAATCGAAGAACTAAATAATAAACACGGATAAAATATTATCCAATTTTATATCAGGTCTGGATAATTTTCTAATGAATAAAGGATACATTTTTTATTGGATAATTATATCTTCCCCCATCTATCCATCCCCCATTTCATCCCCAACTAACTAACTACTTTTTCTAACTATAATTCAAAATTCTAACTACCTAATGGCCCTACAAATTAATTACCCAATTTTCTCCATTTATTTCTTTCCTCTTTCTCCCTCCCTCTCCCACCTCTCCCACCTCTCCCTCTCGGCCTCCCTCTCCCACCTCCACCTCCGTCTCCCACCTCCCACCTCCGCCTCCTCTCTCTCCCACCTCCGCCTCCGCCGGAGTAGATCCATCACTGTCGACCGCCGGGTCAGATCCGCCTCCGCCGGGTCAGATCCGAGTTATTTGCAAAGAACAAAGCTTCATTAATGGTGAATTAGAACAGTGCGTACTAAGTACATATGGATGAATACTTAATGTTTTAGAGATGAATACTTCAACGTTTATGGATGAATACTTAATATCTTAGGCATAAATACTTTAACTTATATGTATGAATACTTGATATCTTCTGGATGAATACTTTTTATTTGTTTGGTATGCACATATATTTGTAATACTCTTGGTACATTAACTATTTACACTTACACGATGAGGATGAATACTTGCATGACAAGGTGTGAATACTTGTGCAACGGACAACTCGAAAGTATGTCATCATGGATCTCATTTGAAAGAGAAAATTGTGTAGAAGACATTCGTGGTTTTAGATTTGCAAAATTCCTCACAGATCGTCAGAAATATTGGTTAGATTGAACGGAGAAAAAAAAACCCATCTCTAAAAACGTGTAATACTCTTGGTACATTAACTATTTACACTTACACGATGAGGATGAATACTTGCTTAATGCGGGATGAATACTTGCATGACGAGGTGTGAATACTTGTGCAACAGACAACTCGAAAGTATGTCATCATGGATCTCATTTGAAAGAGAAAATTGTGTAGAAGACATTCGTGGTTTTAGATTTGCAAAATTTCTCACAGATCGTCAGAAATATTGGTTAGATTGAACGGAGAAAAAAAAACCCATCTCTAAAAACGTGTAAAAGATGAGTGATTGATGTGTCCAAATATGCTTCTATTGCAAAGATGAATACATTTATATAGATGGATGAATGCTAGTTGTGTTACAGATGAATACTTTTTTTGCAAATTTCTAAAATGAGCTGAAGGTAGTTAGAAGTCCCCCACTTAATTAATGCGCTGACGGTTATGCGGTCCCCCACTTAATTAATGCTCTGACAGTTGTGCGGTCCCCCACACATGTTGTTTGTCCCCTACTTTCTTGTTGTAATATATCCAAATATGTTTCTATTGCAAATGTGAATACCTTCATATAGATGGATGAATACTAGTTGTGCTACATATGAATACTTCTGCAAATTCCTAAAATACATTGACAGTTATAAATTCTAACTAACTAACTACCTTAATTAATGCAACTGACGGGGGATGAAACGGGGGATTGTTCACGGGGGAGAGCTAGGCGGACCCTTTTTTATTTAATATAAATCGGTTAAATGGGCCATATAGCTGGTCCATTTTTGAATATTAAACCGGTTTTACGTTGCTGTCTGGGCCAGCTACATGGGCTAAGTTAATTGACAAACTATGAGTACGAAAATGTTCTAGTATATAAATGAATGTCTTTTCTTTACGTTTTCCATGTGGGCCTAATACGATCGTCTCTTGAGCTCCGGATCACCATTTTTGTTTTTCTTTTACATTACTGTGATTGTGATATCATATCCCTGGTACAGTAGATCAAACTCATACTGTGATATTCCGCTGGTGCATTTCTCCTAAGTACTAAATAGCCATCATTTCCCTCCCTTATTTCACTGAGTAATAATTGTATTCATATCCGCTTCTTCTAAATACTAATGCCCCTTTGGATATTTTTTTTCTCTCCATATTTTGTAATAATTGTATTATATTGAATAACTATATTTAGATGTTATCAGTGTAATAAATTATATTTAATCAGAATGAACATCAATAATTTATTTTTAATTATCGAAATTATATTAGTATCCGTATCCGTTTAATATCCAATCCGTATCCGTACAGCTATACCCGAGACTATTGGTAATTGTATCCATATCCGAAACATTATAACGGATAAGGATACGGGTTGATAACTATATCCGTACGTATCCGATCCGTTTACACTCCTACCCTCCGCCCATGCAGCTGGCATAAACCAGTTTCATACTTGCACAAACCTCACCATTCCAGTATAATAATCAAGCAAAAGGGTTGCAAACTTGCCACCCGGATATATTAATTAGTAGATCAGGCCAATTTTGGCTCTTGGATAAAAAGTTAAAAACAATTAATGTTTATATAATGAATTGAGTGTGTGCCCTGTATGAATGAAACAGGTAGTGAATCATGGGGTAGCAGAGAAGGTGATAGAGGAAATGAAGGATAACATAAAGGGATTCTTTAGTCTTCCCTTAGAAGAGAGGGAAGAAGTGGCTCAGCTTCCAGGAGATTTAGAAGGCTATGGCCAAGCATTCGTTCACTCTGAGGAACAGAAGCTAGACTGGGCAGACATTCTCGTTCTTTTCACTCAGCCCCCTCATTTTCGCAATTTTAAACACTGGCCGGCTCAACCTCCCACTTTTAGGTAACACTCAAAAAAGTTAAATTAGTTATATACCCATTTAAATTCTAGTTTTTGGTATTTTACTATTTTCCAATAAAAGTTCTAAAATTTGATATTTTCCATCTAAAAAAATAATTTCTTATAAAAATTTCTCCAATCAATTTAAAATATAGATTCAACATTGTTAGGTGAGTACAAATAGTCCCATGAAAGGACGAATTAGGCAATGAATGTAGCCATTTATACTCTCCAAAATAGGATAGTTCTGGAAATTAGGTAATATACATGTGAAAATGATATTTTTATTTTTGTTTATATTTATTTTGTGTGGAAAGGGATTCACTGGAGAGCTACTCAAGTGAGGTCCAAAAGGTAGCACATTGTATTTTAGACTTCATGGCTACAAACTTGGGCATAAACCGGGAGAAAATATCTGAACTGCTGTTTGAATCACAAACTGTACGAATGAATTATTATCCACCGTGTGCAAATGCTCATGATAAGGTGGTGGGTCTTACGCCACACTCAGATGCTCATGATAATGTAGACATGCCACAGAAAATCCATAGAAAAGCCTACTCTTTCAGTTTGATAGTTTTTATGATTATATATAAGAGAGATATATTCAATTGTATAGAAAGCAATTCAAGACAGAGGTGAGATAGGAGAGGCCAAAGGACTTGGGGGGGTCTATGAAGACAAGAAACGTGCAAGCACTCGCAGCTGATCAGAAGAAATTGACGATCGAGATCATGGAGAGGTACATCCGCATTACCAATGGGCGGCCCTGGAGCCGCAGGGGCATTGTGTGGCCCCCAGTATTTGGGGCCACATATCACCAGTGCGGCCTGGGTAGAATTAGAAAAACTCGGATTTCGAGATGTTTTGGTTTATTTTTTTTTAAATAATGTTGTAAATAAAAATTTCGGCCTCAAACACTTGGTAGAAACATACTCCCTAATTATCGTATACACCATTTGAAATTGACTTTACCAGTGGAACACTTGTCTTTTCACATATTATGTATTTTATAGTTTAGCCTCCCTTGTTGAAATTTTCAGTTCCGCCCGTGACTCAAATAGTTTGACTACGAACAACGGACTTGAGTTCCAGATATCGTTAACAGAATAACAGGTGCGGATTTCAAGTGGAAGTCCACAGGAGTAGAGGATGAATTTATGTAGGGCTGCTAATGAGCTCGACTCGGTTCGGACTCAATGAGAGAAGCATAACGGTCCGGCTCAGACAGCTCGATTTTGAAAGGAAAAGCTCGACTCGGCTCGGCTCATGTAAATACTTGACTCGGCTCGGCCCGGCTCGCGAGCCGGCTCAGACCATATTTGGGCTTTTTCTTCATCGCTGTTTGATATTTTTTGTATGAAAATCTTTCTTCGCTTTTAAAATGATAGTGCGCAATCTGACGCTGAAATGCATTGTTGTATGGTTTCTTTTTTTTCTACATAATTCCAGAAACATCATTACAAATCTACATAATTCCAAAAACAATATTTACACTTCATTACTGCTCCAATTAGAAAACGAAAGTTGCCAAGTAGAGGAAAAAAAGTCTAAATTGATCCTTTCATAAGGCTCATGAGCGGGCTCGGGCTCAGCCCGGTTTGAGTGATAAAATATGAGCCGAGTCGAGTTCGGGCTTTATTTAGTTTAGGGCCTGACTCGACACAATTTATTGAGGTGTTCAACTCATTGGCTCGTGAGCCGGCTCGGCTCATTAGCAGCCCTAAATTTATGCAAGCACCACTGCTTAAGCACAAGGCAAAAATGTAATTACATAAATACCATGGCCAAGATACAAATAACTGCCACTGTGGTTGATTCATGAAGGTATATATCTCTCCTTGTTTCCAATTTATTAATTTCTGTTACATTTCTTTTTAAATTAAATTTCAGAGTTACTGACATTTCAAACTTTTAACTCCGCCTATATCTAAATGATGTAGCCGGTCCAAGCCCGGACAAGAGGAGGAGGGTTATTTAAAAAGTTTGAAAAGTGTCTATTGAATAATTTACAATTGAATGTGAAACAGTGAAACGAAAAATTGACAAGAAAGTTAAATATGGTAACATAATATAACTTGGAAATGGAAATTTGAAGTTTCATCTGGGTACAACATTTGTTTGAATAATAAGATATTTGATGCTTACATATATATGAGACCTATTGAGACAAAATGATGCACCATCTTGTTGCTCTTTTACTCAATTTAGATAGCATTTAGGTTAAGTTTCTTGTAGCTAAAAAATAATATCTACAATTCCAAAGGACCAATGTGTAAAATTACCAAAGTGAAGGGCCTAAGGTTTAACTCAAGCACCACTCTAACTGACATAAGTTTGTGCAATTTGTCTGTTAAAGAACCTATTTTCACTAGATTAAGTGCTTTTGATCTGATCTTTTCTGTTTCATTTTGTGTGCAGTAGTGGTACCAGTATGAGTTGTTGTACCCTGGTTTACTAATTTAAGATTGTGGAGGGCATTTAAGGTTCATTGGATTTTTTTTTGGTAATCCTTCCTGTTAAGATTTGTCCTTAATTGGATATGTTTGCCACATACATGTTTATTATGAACCCAATTTCAATTTTGTGGCAATCTGAGAATTTTATGAACTTTTGATGAATTTTGAGGATTTTGAGAAGAGAAAAATACTGAAAACAACAAAATTAGAAAATAAATAGAATAATTTCTTCATAAAATCCAGCTACAACAACACAACATACATTGTTAGGTTCAAGACCTAATTTCAGTCAGCAATTCGCAAATTGTACAAAAAACTCAAGAATCGAATCAATTTGTTTAATTAATCAGGAACGCAGATACAACAATAGCGAAACGCAAAGTCTGAGGTGAAATAACAAAATTAGTTATTAATTTAATAAATTGAATCCATACATCGATTCCCTATATGCTGACGAAACTAGAGAAACAACAATCATTCAAAATGGTTATCTAAACCTTGCAAATCAATAGCGACA
>CM022079.1:9540847-9660847 GCA_011114355.1 Carex littledalei
TGGAAGCCAATACGGGTTTGTTTGGAAGGGCAGCAGAGTATGATAATGAATTATCGGAGGAACAAACACATGACTCAAAAGAGAAAAAAAAGAGCGCAATTGTCAGGTTTCACATACTTTGCAACAAAGAGATAAAGAATACGCACAGTGGCATGACCAGAATGAGGTTGAAGTGCAAGGACAGTAGATGTGGCTGGTACATATTGGTTACGGTATACAATGACGTGTCTCTAGGTGCCCAACAAAATATTCTTATCATGCGGATGCGACAAGAATATATCATGCACAATTGTCGGCAAAACAAAACAATTATTGTCTTATGTGATTCCATTTTAATCCGAATTTTAAAACTTGAAACACAAGATTGACATGGAGGATTGAAGTAGAAAGCGAATAAAAATTGAAGTGGAATTGTGAGCCATATATTCATTTCTGGATTAAAACAGCTTGGAAGATTTAGTCTAGTTCATCAAGATTTGCACATAATTCAAATATTACAAAAAAAAAAAAATTAGCAAAATAGATGTCCAACCATTGTTTTTTTTTTTTTTTGAAATCACAGGTTAGAAGTCAAGCCACCCAACATACTTTTAAATCTATATAGAAGATTTCTCCACTTTGTGGATTTAGACCCCATGACCTTCCACATGAGAGCCAAGTACCTTCGCCACTAGACCAAAGGCAAGTTGTTAACCATTGTTAGTTTAATCAGCACTAAGCTGCTAATTTAAGCAACCAAATTTAAAGTGGATAAGTTTCGTAGTTCTCATGCAGATCAAATAAACATATATACATATATATGGCAAATTAAATTAAGATATATGTCTTCCAGCTCCCAGTACTTGAGTTCATCAAGCAAGTCTCAGCTGCTAAAAAGGTTCTTTAAATTGTTCCAGCCATGCATTCACCCCTGAATTTAGGTGCTGTGATCTTAGGAAGAGCTACTTTCACCCTACAAAGCTCGGATTCAGCATCAGCTGGCAGCATACGCTCTCTCGAGTACAAATAAGCCGTGTCGACTAGGTTGCTAATAATAGCAGATCCAGACCATCCAACAACGGTTGGAAGAGCCATCTCTCTGCTTTCTTTTTTTATTTTTATTTTCATTTTACTTTTGCTTTTTTTTAATAAAAATTTATCAAGGCGTGTCTTGTATAGAACCAGAAATGGAGATACCAAGATTAACAAGAAGATCAGCGAACTAGTCCTCATAAATTGACTTTTCTTTGCGGGAATCACATCTATATATATATATATATATATATATATATATATATAGAGAGAGAGAGAGAGAGTGGCTAATATCAAAACGTTTGCACCAAGCCTCTCGTGCAACCAAGTCGTTTTCGGATTTTCAAAGTCCAAACGGTCGATCCGAGCCGTTAGATGTGATCTCTATATTAAAATCTGCTTGGAGACCAAATTTTATATTTTTTGGAACTTTTTTTACTATTTATTAAGCCACTTTGAAATCTGCTGATCACATGGTCCAGAATTTAGTTGCACTGTTTTTACTGTTCCGGATCAGCAATTTTCAAAGTGGCTTAATAAATAGCAAAAAAATTCCAAAAAATGTAAAATTTGGTCTCCAAGCATATTTTAATATGGATTGAACATCTAACGGTTCGGATCGACCGTTTGGACTTTGAAAACCCGAAAACAACTTGGTTGCACGAGAGGCTTGGTGCAAACGTTTTGATATTAGCCACTCTCTCTCTCTCTCTCTCTCTCTCTCTATATATATATATATATATATGGACAGTGCTACCGTGGTACGCGTAGCATAGAGCACTCCGTGCTACGGCTCACTTTTTGAGTTTTCAAAATCCTAACGGTCGATCCGAACCGTTCAACATGATCTCCATATTAATATGTACTTGCAAACCAAATTTTACATTTTTTAGAATTTTTTTACTATTTATTAAGCCGCATTGAAAAAACACTAATTTGTACACAACAGTAAAATCTGCTGGACCATTGGATCAGCGATTTTCAAAGTGGCTTAATAAATAGTCAAAAAATTCTAAAAAATGTAAAATTTGGTTTCCAAGTACATATTAATATGGATATCATGTTGAACGGTTCGGATCGACCGTTAGGATTTTGAAAACTCAAAAAATGAGCCGTAGCATGGAGAGGCTCTATGCTACGCGTAGCATATTAGCAAAATCCTATATATATATAGAGAGAATGGCTAATATACAAACGTTTGTTCCTGGACTCAGGAACAAACGATTCGGTTCTCTGATTTTCAAAGTCCAAACAGTCGATCCGAACCATTAGATATTTAATCTATATTAAAATGTGCTTGGAGACCAAATTTTACATTTTTTGGAATTTTTTTACTATTTATTAAGCTGGTTTGAAAACCGCTGTTTTTCAATGTTGCAGAAATTTAATAAAAACAGCAGTTTTCAAACCAGCTTAATAAATAGTAAAAAAATTCCAAAAAATGTAAAATTTGGTCTCCAAGCACATTTTAATATAGATTGAATATCTAATGGTTCGGATCGACTGTTTGGACTTTAAAAATCAGAGAACCAAATCGTTTGTTCCTAAGTCCAGGAACAAACGTTTGTATATTAGCCATTCTCTGTATATATATATCTATGTAGGAAATAATTAACAAGCTTGCCCAAAGAGCTAATTAACAAGATATATAAAAGACCAATTTTTTTATATTTATTTGCACTAAAAAAATAAAAAAATAAAAATCTTACCATAATTTACAAAAAATGTTAAAAAATAGGAATGGCCAAATGATTCATTCTCCCAGATTTATTTTTTGTTATGCAGCCAATGATGAATCAACCTGGACGAGCTTTTTTTAACTGTTAACCTATTTAGTTAAGTCAATAACAAAACAAATATAGAGATAATTATTTTCCAATTAGACAAGTTTTGTTCAAATTAGAAGTGGAATTATTTGACAAAAATATATAGAATGATTTATTATTTTTTAAATTGAAAAATAATTATTTTCAAATCAAAATGTTATTTGCAAATTATTTGTTAGTGATATTCCTAAAATAATTATAAATTAATTGACAAACATATAAATATTAATTACAATTCAGATATGATAGACATTAAATCTGAAAGTCAACGAATTTAATTTTTTTTGCCAGTACTATCATATATATATGAATTATGTTTGACATTTATAAATAATTATTACTGGGCAGAAAAATAATTAGACCGGTACAAATTAAAAAATATGGAGGGTTCCAATGCCTCCATTTTTCATGCCTCCACCATGCCTCCATTTTTAAAAACTTTAATAACTCAAAATTTAAAACTTAAAAGTCAAAATAAAACCGTTGGATATGATCTACATCATTTTATCTATGTGCTCATAAAAAATTATCACATTTTGATTTTGTTTTTATGTGAATCAATAAGTTGAAAAATCAACGTCTAGAAATTATCCACATTAGTACGTTTTTTACAAGCTCTTGATGATAACCAAAACAAAATTGAAATGTCATAATTTTTTACACATGCATAAATAAAATGATGTAGATCATATCCAACGGTTTTATTTTGACTTTTAATTTTTAAATTTTGAATTATTAAAGATTTTAAAAATGAAGGCATGGTGGAGGCATGAAAAATGGAGGCATTTGAACTCTCCTCATTAAAAAATGTGGAGGGTTTAAATGCCTCATGCCTTTCATGCCTTAATGTTCCTTGCATCCTATAACGATATAAAAATGTGCTTGGAGACCAAATTTCATATTTTTTTGAACTTTTTTTACTATTTTTTTAGATAGCTAGGTACAAAATCTTTTTTTTTTTACCATCCAAAAAACAATTATTTTGTACTTATCCAAAAAATTTGTTATCAAATTTGAAAAAATATAAAATTTGATCTCCATGTATAATTTTGAAAACGAAGATATAAAATGTGAGACATAATAAGACATGAAATGCATGAGGTATTTGAACTGTCCTCTTTAAAAATATAGTATTCCAAATTTGCCCACTCTAAATTTTACAATTTTTTCAGGCCGGTATAAATTAAAAAAAATTATTATTGATTTTCTTACATTATTGAACGACTTAACTTGACAGCTTAACAGTAAAAACAAAACAAAAAAGATAATAGAAGGTCTAAATCAGAAACCCACAGGAAATTAGAAGTTGTGAGTCAGCATGCTTGAGGTCAATTTCGAAATTCTAAATAAACAAAAGAGGTTTTAGAAATTGTTTGTCCTTTCTAACTAATTGAGGTTCTGAACCACTTCTTAACCTTAAAAAAATAGAATAGAACTTGGGTGTTCCAAACAGTTAAAACTCATCTATCTTACAAGTGATGTATCTATATGCAAAAAATTTGCACTTTCAAATTAATTTAGTGTAAAGTCAAGCGGTCAAAATTAAGAAGGTTCATAAATTAATTTTAATGCATTCATTTTTGAACGTTTTTTTTAGCACTTGACTCTATACAAAACTAATTCAAAATTTTAAAATTTTTGTATGTAGACGCATCACTCGTAAGGTTAGCGGGTTTTCACGGTTCAGATTCGTCATTTGAAGTCAGGTAAATCTATGCTTATATTATAATTTATGAATTTTAAAGTTGAGTTCACAAAGAGACTTGATGAACTTAGGAACACCCTAGTTATACTCTTAAAAATATGAGTATACAAATTATCTTAATGCGTTAAAATCTGTGCTCATATTATAATTTATGTTCGCTTGATGTTATTTTTAAATTAGTGATATAGTACTTGGCTCGTGCAACAATTTATATTAAGAAACTTATAAAAAGAAAAATGATTACAATTAAATTCTAAACAAAAAAAAATAGACGCCATATATAAATCATCAGAAGGGTTAAATTGAACAAAATGGTTAATGCAGTTGAGCATGCAATAATTTTAAAGTCAGGTCTTTGGAATTACTCTTTGGCGAGTAATTGGAAATTAACTTGAGAAATGTAATCATTATATTATTGAAAAAAAATGAAAAGCAGTTGGGTTGGGCCCATGTTTAATGAGTACTTGGTATATTAGAGGCAGGCCCATTGCTGATGCTTTTGCATGTGGGCCTAAATTTTATTTGTCTCATTCATTATTTATGTTTAGCTTAATTGGGTATTGGAAGAAACTTTGTGCTCTGTAACAGAGTGTGAGTTCTGCTCAAAATGAAATACTCACCCAGCAAGTAGCGAGAATAATTTATTTTTTTTGGGAGCATAATTAAAAGCAAGAAACAAAAAAAACTTTTAATTCTTAGCTAATATAAAAAAATATATCTAGACATCTGTTATATATATATAACTGTTTAGATTCGGAATAATAGAACATAAAATAACTGCCTAAATATATACAATAAGAAATTTGTGTCCAAATCCTCTGTTAAGCCTGTCAAGATCTTTGTGGGAAAACCAAAAATTGAACAAAGCCCATAAAATCAACAGTGACTTGCGCTGCATCAAATACTGATTGTTTTAAATTTAATTGGCATGCATTAATTGAAAACAGAAATGTTATATGGAGCTGTCCAATTAAAATCTATTAATTTTTGTATGGCTCCAACTCATTGGTACAAAATAGCGCCAATCTGGACCATATGATTAATTTTGATAGACCGGTGCACTATATCAAAATTAAGTAACATATGCCGGGTGCAGTTACATTAATTAGTTCTACAACAAAATGCTCATAGTGACTTGTTAACAAAGCCCATAAAATTAATCAACAGTGAGACTTGCTCTGCATCAAATAGTGATTGTTTAGTTTGGCACGCTTATTGTTTTAATGTGAATTGGCATGCATTAATTGAACACAGAAATGTTATATGGAGCTGTCCAATTAAAATCTATTAATTTTTGTATGGCTCCAACTCATTGGTACAAATTAAGTAGCGCCAATCTGGACCATATGATTAATTTTGATAGACCGGTGCACTATATCAAAATTAAGTAACATATGCCGGGTGCAGTTACATTTAATTAGTTCTACAACAAAATGCTCATATATAATTGATGCATGAAACAATGCGGATTAAACATTTTCAATTGATGCATAAATTGTACGCTAATTCAAAAGTGAAAAGAAAATTCTTCAAAACTCCATTTATATATCTTAATAGTTTTGTGAGATCTCGAAACATGTCCAATTTTCAAGTCATTATATCTATTTTTGTTTAATTTTTTGAATTGTGGTCTTTTTATTGTTCGATGATCTTAATTAGTGTGAATTTGAATTAAAATTGGACATACAGCAATTATGTTCAAAATTTATGGGCTTGATTTTGTAAGACATGTTTTAGTACATTTGATTTGTTATATAATTAATTCTGAAACTGAAAATTAAAATTTTTAAGTTTTGGTGAGCTTATTTTTTTTTTTTTTTATGAGCTTCAGAGAAGACAAATAGATATAGTCTGGATGATGGTGAACCTAAGAAAAGGAAATCCGAATTTGTGTTACATGTAGCAGCAAATATACAGGTGCTTGGATTGCCAAGTGAAGGGAGCCGCATGCAAATAAGACAATATGAGGTACCCTGAGATATAATAGACATTGGACCTGCTGCTCGCTGATCCAGCAAAGGTTATGGACAGAGCTAGGTCGACTTCACGCATCGCACAATCAATAGAGATAAAATGAAAAAAAAATATATATAACTAGTGCACTGTATGAAGTCATGAAATCAGTTATCTGGTAAAGTAAGGCCGAGCCCGTCACTTCCTTGAAAGTTTGGTTATGTAGTATTAAGCAATTCACAGTAACGAAATTTGAAAATTTAATTTTGACATTCTGATTTTTTGTTGTTGTTGTCTGATTGTCTGATCAGAGCGTCAGAACAATCTATACGAGTATATGACACTAATAAAATTGATGTAACATCAAGTTAGAAATTTCTGAAACTTCCAATTGCATTAAAAACCAACATCCTCCGCAAGAAGTCCAAGAAGAACAAAAGCAATACATTGATACAAGTGGCACTCATGGCTTGCTTAACTATATGTGCACTTCAAAACAAATCCCCAATATTGTCTAAATAAGGAAAATATGTTAAATATGTCTACTTAAGAAAATTACAAAAAATTCTTATAGCGAAAAACAACAATATGTTTTTGTTCAAGAAATATTCGAAAGTGGAGGGCCTCACGTTTAATTCAAGCACCACTCTAACTGGCATAAGTTTACATTCGCCTCTTATAGACGATCAAAACAATTCAGATTTTGCTAAAAATCACAAAAAAATGAATCCTAATAACTCTCCGCTCGCCACGTCAGTTGCCACGTTTGTGGAGCTGCTTATTTTGGCTCAGCAATTGCTTCGATGGCCTAACTCACTGAAACGCACGCTTCAGCTGACTTGAGGGGCCCCTTGTCAGCGATAATACCCTCTAATGATCCCTGACCTTCATTTAACCCTTGGGACCCGCTAGCAGCCACTCTCTTCTTTAATTCCACCTGACATCACCCTCTGACAAGCCTGCCCACTGCCCCTTCTTCCTTCTTCTCCTCCATTAGCCCAACGGCTACTCCCAATTTCGCCAAATTCAATTCCACTCGTTGCAGATTCCCCTAAAATTGAAATTGGATTCATAACAAACACACTTTGTTTGGTGGCTATTAATCACTAGAGGTCACTGTGCAAGGTTGTAATTAGGTCTCTCTAGACTTGATCTTGTTGTAATATTGTTTGAGTTGACTTCAGATTCATTGCCGCTTGAACTGAATAATAGCAGTCAAAAACCACATGAGAATATATACAACAACTTGATATAATCTCGTGTTCTTCTTACAGTTTGGACTTGATACAGGCACACTGTATCTCGTGTTCTTCTTACTAATAAATTGATCCTATCTTAATATATTCATTAACGTCAGTCCAGTTGAAATACAGACTGATATTGAGAGAAATTAAAAAATTGGTATTGTTGACTATGCTAAAATTTGGGCCTGGGTTATTGTTAGAAGAATTTAGTTAAAAATCACCAAAGATATCTCCTAAAATAACTCAAAACTTCAAAATGCAGTGACTGGTACAACTTCAGAATGACTGAAAACTGATTGATCTGAGCACTGAATAAATTGTAATGTCACTAAATAAATTGGTCTCAAGAACTGAAAAATGATAGATTGCTCTCAAGAAATAAATAAATTGTATCATAGTAAAGCTAAATTCAAACTAAATACATTTCATTAATCTAGTTCTTCAAGATTTAAAAAAAAAAATAGGAAACATATTTGCATTAACTGCTAATTAATGTTGCAAAACTTAAAGTGAACAGTTTTGTAGTTCTCCTGCAAATCAAATAAACATTTATATGGCCAAGATATCCAATTAATTAAGGACAAATCTGTAATAAGAAAGGATTACCAAAAAAAAAACCAATGAACCTGAAATGCCCTCCACAACCTTAAATTAGTAAACCAGGGTACAATAACTCAACCTGGTACACTGACATGTACCACTACTGAAAAGAAAAATGAAACATAAAAGATCAGATCAAAAGCATTTAATCTAGTGAAAACAGGTTCTTTAACAGACAAATTGCACAACCTTATGTCAACTAGAGTTGTGCTTGAATTAAACTTAACACCTTCACTTTGGCAGTTTTGCACATTGGCCCTTTCGAATTGCAGATATTATCTTTTATCATTTTGTCTCAATTGGTCATATATATAAGCATCAAATATCATATTGTTGAAACAAATGTTGTACCTAGATAAAACTTCAAATTTCTATTTCCAACTTATACCATACTTAGGCATCAAATATCATTTTTTTGTTTCACTGTTTCACATTGAATTGTTAATTGTTTAATATACACTTTTCAAACTTTTTAAATAACCCTCCTCCTCTTGTCCGGGCTTGGGACCAGCTACATCATTTAGATATAGGCGGAATTAAAAGTTTGAAATGTTAGTATCTCTCAAATTTAATTTAATTTAAAAAGAAATATAACAGAAATTAATGTGTATTGATTTGAACTAATTTGGACATGCAGCAATTAAGTGCTCAAAACTTCATAGGCTTGATTTTGTAAGACATGTTATAGTAAATTTGGTTCGTTATATAATTAATTGAAAACTGAAAATAAAAGATTTGAAGGTTTGGTGAACCGTGAACCTATGAAAAGGAAATCCGATTTTCAGTTACGCGTAGCGGCAAATAAGAAATGTCCTGAGATAGAAGGGAATTAAATGGGACCTGCTGCTCAGTAATCCAGCCACAGCTTGGTCACTTGTTACTAAAATTTGGGCCAGATTGCCCGTTCGCACGCAGGTTTTGGAGGGACCACCTGGCTGACCAGTCCAGCCGGTCGTTTGACGCGGCTAGAAAGATCTTTTTGTGGGTGGTTTGGACGGCGGGAGTTTGGACTCTTTGGATGGAAAGGAACAGGAGGTCTTCTCAAACAAAAGGAGACCAGTGAATCTATTGTTAAATGATACAACTTTTGATATTTTATCATGTACGCGCTTCATATAGAAATGAGGGAGGTGCACCAGATGCGAGTGCAGACTACACAATGCTGGCGGCATTGGTTGCAAGTTAGTTACAATACCGACTGTGAAATTTTTTCTTGTTTTTTTTCCTTTTTATGGAGGGTTCTTTTTCTAAATAAATTGTGTAAATACTACTCCTTTTTTAATCAATATATTTGTTTAGCGGCAATCTTTGCCGCTAACCATAAAAAGAAAAAAAAAATTGGGCCAGATGGAAATGCTACTTAAATTAAATTATTTTGGGCCTACTGAAATTGAAAAATGTTGGATTTGAAATTTAGGGATTAAGGAGTCCATTATATTCGTTGAGAAAAGTGACAGGATGCTGGAAAAATATTTATAGACTAAGAAAACTAATAATAACATCTGAATGTAAAATAGAAATAAAGTTACGAAATATTTGATATTAATATTATATAGTTCACTAAACAATGGTTTATATGCATTGTCACGTTTGTAAGTTTTATAAAAGTTTAGAGAAAACATAATTTATACACTGCTCTAACTTTTTTGGATTAACAATTTTTTTTTTTAGTAAAAGTTGGAAGTCAAGCTACCAAACTATTTAATATCTACAAAGGATTTGTCCATCCGGGTTTCGATCCTGCGACCTCGTGCACGGTACTAGGATATTGTTTTTGTCACTATATTAAAGGTTGGTTCTCTAGATTAACAAATTTAATATTCGATAAGCTATATCATTCGTAAAAAGGTTATACTTATTGCGTTTTATTTATTTTATTTATCAAATTTTCTTGTTTTCAGTTATTTCTCAGCAAAAGTTCTACAAAATTCTCAAATTGCAACCAAATTGAAATTGAGGACATAGCAAACACACTATGTTTGGTGGATATTAATCACTAGAGGTTCATTGTGAAAGGTCGTAATTTGGCCTCCAGATTTGAATTTGTCGTAATTTGTTTGAGTTGACTTCAGAATACTGCCACCTGAATAATAACAGTAAAAAACCACATGATTGGAAAAGGAATCAGCACATACAACAACTTGATCTAATTAACCTCATGTTCTTCCTAGGAATTTGGCACAGATATCAGTCTAATTGAAATTCAACTTGGAACTGAGGGAAATTAAAAAAATTGTACAGTTGACTATGTGCTAGGATCTGGGAAATTGTCAGAATAAATTTTATTAAGAATCACTGAAGATGTCTTTATAAATTACCAAAAATTCAAAATGCAACGACCGGTACAATGTCAAAATGACTAAAAATTGAAAGGTCTGAATGTTGGAGACAATTGCACAAGTGTTCAAGAAATAATTTTGTCGAACACCTTGTGGACATATGCCAATATCTGACCAATTGAAAAAAATGGAACACAAACAAAGAAGCCAACCACAACAAGCAATCAAGCACAAAAAATAAAGAGAGACAAAAAAAAAAAAATCAAGCAATCAAGCAAAAAGAGAGACACATGATTTTACGTGGAAACCCTTGCGGGAGAAAACCACAGGAGCACGGCACAAAATCACTATATCATGGAGTCTTACAATACAACAAGATAATATAGCCAATCACACTCTCTCACACTATCTTACAATTATATCATACACTAATTTGAGATTGCCTGGTGTATTTTGGTGGGATTAAAACAAGAGAGCAAACCCTTAAAAAGCTTGCAAAAGAGACTTCTTTCTTCTAACAGAGAGACATGGCTGCTATCCTTTTCTCTCTTCAATTTCCTTTTCTATTCAAAAATGTTATTTCCGTGAAAAAGCTAATGGTCTGAAGCCCATTTCTTTTGGCATCACAATATTCAACACTGAAACCTGAATAAATTGTCATGTCATGAATTAATAACCTGAATAATTAATTTAAGTTGCCAAACTTAAAGTGCATTGCAGTAAAAATCTGTCACAGGAAAAGACTACCAAAACAAAACAAAACAAGAATCTACGAACCTTAAGACGACTAATTAGAGAGTTATTGTAGTTTTGGTGCAAAATGCTTTAGAATTTATTGTTGTTCTATTCACCAAATTTTTTTACCAAAGTCCAAAATTATTAAACCAGGATATGGTAACTCAAGCTTGTACACCCAAATGTACCACTACTGACTACTGAACAAAAAAAAAACCAAGAAAGACCCGATCAAAATCACTTATTTTAATGAAAACCCTCAATTGAACAAACCAATTGCACAAACTTATGCCAGTTAGAGTGGTGCTTGAATTAAACGTGAGGCCCTCCACTTTCGAATATTTTCTCATTGGCCCTTTGAAATTGGAAGTACTATTTTTTATTTGCAAGAAACTCAACTCAAATGCTATCTAAATTAAATAAAAAGAGCAACTAGATATTGCATTATTGAGTTGTACCCAGAAGAAACTTCAAATTTTCCATTTGCAACTTAAATATTGCGACTGTATTTAACTATGTTGCTATAACCTTTTGGTTTCACATTTGAGCATCCAATTGTTTTTATTCAAGTCAAAACATTTCAAAAAAAATTAATAACACTCCTCTTGTCTTGGTTTGGGACCGGTTACATCATTTAGATATACGCGCAGTTAATTTGAAAATGTGTTATTATCTCTGAAATTTCAATTTAAAAATAAATGTAACAGAATTAATAAATTGGGAACAAGGAGAGATATATACCTTCATGAGTATACCACAGTGGCAGTTATTTGTATCTCGTACATGGTATTTATGTAAATACATTTTTTCCATGTGCTTAATGAAGTGGAGCTTGCATAATTTCATCATCTACTTCTTTGGACACTGATCACACCTATACAACAGCAATGTGGCACGTACTTGTTGGTGGGGTCAATGTTTGTGTCAAATTTAATAGAACAAATCAAGAACACAAAACTCCCATGAATCTCCCTTCCCTCCCTTATTTTTTATATCACAGAATTGTTTTTCTTACATACTACCCTCTCTGTATAGAGAGTATTTTATATCTATCATAGGGCTTACAGCTCACCTCTATTATCTTAGAAACAAATCATAATTCAATCTAAACTTGGAAGTAAATTACACACCAATCAATTATGACAAATAAACCAAGAATATATGTTGCCAAGAATCTATGTTGCCTTCTTTCTTCATTTTCTTCTGGATCGGATGTGAACGTTGTTGTACGGATTAGCTTGTAACTTCAACAGTGTGTTTGCGTGAGTCATCTACAAGAAGTTACACAAAGACCAAC
The DNA here is from genome assembly GCA_011114355.1 of Carex littledalei. NCBI lineage: Eukaryota > Viridiplantae > Streptophyta > Magnoliopsida > Poales > Cyperaceae > Carex > Carex littledalei. The sequence goes on from CM022079.1 coordinate 9,553,498, forward strand.
TGTTGAAAATGAGAACTTAATCAATTGCAAGAGCCATTCAGAGGATTCAAAACTTGAAATAACATAGAGCATGGAACAAACAAAAACTAGGCAGGAAATATAATCATAATAACACTTACGAGGAGGGTTGAAATAGAGTCAAGAGAGCTTAGTCCCGTTCAATGTTCTTTAAAGTCAGCGAAGTAGGCAACTCTGGGATTTCTTCCAGCAAAGTAGCTTTGCGAATGCGAAGGTGTTGAAGGGCAGTGAGCATCACCATTGTACCAGGCAATGACCGCAGCGAGCTTGCATCCCAGATCTCCAATCCCTTGAGGGTACTACTGTTTTGTAACAACCATTGCTCTGGCAGGGCCTCCATCCCTGAACACTTGCGAATTGTCAGAGAACTTACAAATCTTAGACATCTAAGTGGTTCAATACGAAGGAGGCAGAGGTGATCAATTTGCAATATACTGATCTTTAAAGAGACCAAGTTGTTTCCTTGGTTGACAGTATGTGCTTGTGGCATAGATGAAATTTCAATGAGCTTGTCGCATCCACAGATGGACAGCTGTCTGAGCGATGTAAATGCCTTTTCAGAGGAAGGGAGACAAGTAATATTTGCACTGTTTGCAATAGAAAGCTCAGCCAGTGTTGAGAGCTGTGATGCTGACTCTAGCAAAGACACATCAAGTTCACCACAGTTTCCCATTTCAAGATATTCTAGTTTCCCAGGTAGCAAGATGCTTTGGTTATCAACTGTTACCAGCTTTGGGCTTCCCTCTATAACTAAGTGTTTTAGTGACACAAAGTTCCCAAATGCACCAGTTGGTAACTGAACCAAATTCTCACAGTCTCCGATGGTTAGGTCCTCAACAGATTGTAAATCTAGGTTTTTTTGCTGCAGAAATCCATTCAACGATATTAATTTGGGACATCTGGAAATCTCTACTCTTCTAAGCGATGATTTCATACATGATGGTGCTTCATCTGTAATGCTAGAACTGTGGTGCATATCTGGAAGGGAATTAAGCCCCACACTACGTACTTGAAAGTCCAAAACAGAAAAAGGAATGGTCGGTATATTGGCCAGGTTTGGGCAGTCTTCGATTACAAGTTCTTTTAGATTTGGAAAGCCATAACAAATATGTGGTCCTGCCCAGGATTCCCATTTTGGCATGCAGAAGCAATATAGCCGTTCCAAAGATGGAAAAACACAATCACTTGTCCAAATTGGAGACCTGTGGCCTGTATAATACCCAATGGTCAATTCCTTGAGATTTGGATTGGGTCGGAGGTTATCAATGACTTGCTCAGGGTCATGATAATTGCTCCCTGCAGTCCATTTCAGGGATAGTGATATAAGACTTTCCTTTTTGGATAGGTTTGCATTTGTAGCTTCAAGTGGATCCCCTACATTCTCAATTTCCTCAATAGAAAGGTATCGGAGATTGTTTAGCATCTCTAGTTCATCTATATGTTGACCACTCTCCCGTCCAACAAAAAAATGTAGCTCTTGTAGAGAGGTCAACTTGTGCACTCCGTGAATTTTTTGCATGACCTCGTTGGGAAGGTTCATATAGCGTAAACTAACAAGATTGGTAATTCCAGTTGTTTCAATACCCTCATAATCTGCTCCATTCGAATTGATCATTTCTAGCACTTGAAGATGGTAAAGCTTATAAAGTGAATTATGAAGCAAATATCTATATGATTGTGGATAAAAAGATAGCTTGACCTTTAGAAAGCGAAGATGCAACAAACTACCAATCTCCTCCGGCAGTTCACATCTACCTTTTCCTTGTATGACCAATAAACGCAGAGTTTTCTTAAGTGAACCATTTGGGGGAACAAATCGATCTCCAATCAAGGTTATTACCAAGGTGCGTAAATTTCTAAGATTGAATATCCTTTCAATTTTACTTTCTGGAACAGCGACATGTTGTGCAGTTAAAGGTATATTATCAGATTCACCATTTGGTTCTACTCTGCAACATTCTCCTTTCGATACATTCTGAGCCAGATCATGCATCAAATCATGCATAACATAGAACCTTTCAGACCCAAAATGTTTTTCAAAGAAAGATTTTCTAAAAAGGTAGTTGAAGTATTCTTCTCCGATATCTTCAGGTCTTTCTTCTCCATGCAACTCCTGGTGAATAAATCCAGAGGCCATCCACATTTTGATCAACTCATTTTTGTCGAACTTATAATCTTGAGGAAATATGCAGCAAAATCTAAAGCATTCTTGCAAATGTGCTGGTAGATGGTAATAGCTCAATTTCAGCACATCTGCCATATCCTTTCCTTGTTCTAAGTTGATCAGTGAATCATGGTTCAAAATTCTTTTCCAGTATTGGAAATTAACGTTTGAATTCAGCAAGCTTCCAATCACCTTTGCTGCAAGGGGGCTACCTCGGAGTTTCTTTACAATATCATTTCCGATCTTTTGCAAATCTTTATGATAGTCAGGGTTATAACCGTAAAATGCATACTTATTCAACAGCTCTAACAACTCTTGCTGTTCCAAGCCTTTTAACACTAGATTTTCTCGTTCACCATTTAGCACTCGAGCAAACATGTCAGCCACTGATTTCATTCTAGTGGTGATTAAAATTTTACTTCCTTGTTGTACAAATTTTAAGGGTGCAACCAATTTTTCCCAATCACCCATGTTATCGTCATTCCAAGCATCATCTAGAATGAGAAAAACTTTCTTTGAAAGTACCTTTTCCTTCAAGCTTATGTGAAGGCGATTTAATGATTCATTACCATGGCATTTTTCCCCAAGTTCTTGGAGAATTTTTCTTGTTATATCTTCAACATTGAAGCTTGTTGAAACACAAACCCAAATTGTTTTTTCAAAATGATTCTCTCTGCTGATTTCTTCGAAGATTAACTGTGCAAGAGTGGTCTTCCCTAATCCACCCGCCCCCACAATACAAAAGGCAGAGATATTTCCCTGAGATGCTGGTTTCTTTAACCATTCCATTATCTCGGCCTTCTCACTTTCACGGCCAAAAACTTTGATTTCGGTTGAAAGGGAAGTAGTTTCTCGATTAGAAGTGTAAACTGGCTCATTATTCGGTTTTGCATGGCCATGAACATCTAATGCAATAGCAAATTGGAAGAAATGGCCAACATCTGCAGCCACTAGATCTAACATTTCTACAGCCTCCCTTAACCTCTTCAGTGTATCTTCTTCACTAATGTTAGAACCAGTAAATTTTCTCTTCAGTGAACCAATTATTGAAGAGGAAGATCCACTAACCTGATCTCGATTTTTCACCATGTCTTCCAGCTCCCAGTACTTGAGTTCATCAAGCACATATTCAGCTGCTAAGAAAGCTTCTTTGAATTGCTCTAGCCAAGCATTCACCCCCGAATTCGGGTGCTTCAATTTTAGTGCCTCGTCAACACCCATGACAGCAGCAATCTTGGGAAGAGCTGCTTTCACACTACGTAGCTTGGATTTAGTATCCGCAAGCAGCATATGCTCGCCCAAGCAGGAAGAAGCCGTGTCGACTAGGTTGCTAATGATTGCAGACCCGAACCATTCACCAACGGTTGAAAGAGCTAACTCCATCGAGATTTTCTTCTTCTAACTTACTATCTCTCTGTTTTTTCTTTTTCTTTTTTTCTTTTTTTTTATTTTTTTATTTTTTTTATTTTTTCTTTTAAGTAGCGGGGTTGTTGTGTACAGAACCAGAAAAAAAATACACTAACAATTTGTAGTAGATTGTTGAATGAAAGATGAATAGAGAAATTGAGATTTCAAGAGGAAAAATATCGGTTAATTAACAAAGGAACTCAATGACCAAAAGAATGATTGTATGAGAGAGAGAAAGAGAGATTGAGATCTGAGAAACAGAGTGAAGACAGTAAAGATAGCAAAAGAGATGAAGTTTTTGGTTTTTTTTTTTTTTTTTTTTGAGAACTAACAATGGTTGTTTACAGAATAAGAAAAAACTAACAATTTGTAGTAGATTGTTGAATGAAAGATGAATTGAGAAATTGAGATTCCAAGATAAAACAAGTTCGAAATCAAAGGAAGTCGATTATCAAAAGAGAGATTGTATGAGAGATATTGAGATATGAGAAACAGAGTAAAAAACAGTAAAGGTAGCATAAGAGATGACAAGCAATAAAGTTAACAGTTGAAACAACATTATTGGCGATCAGATTCTCTGTGGCATGCACAATCTAAACATCATAGGTAGCAATTAATTAATTAGCCTATCCACCTTCAGAAAAACTGAAGTACAGCATCAGCGACCCGTTACACGGTATCTAATGTTTTCGTCAAAAAAACAAATGGAAACTAAAAAAGTCAGTGTGAGTCACGGATACACAAATTGTGCTTTCCTAGAAGCACAGTGTATATTAAAAAAAAAAAAAATGCAAAGTTGATATTAAAAAAAAAATTGGAGTATTTTGTCCCTATTCCCTTATAGCCAACTCCTCCGGAATCAAATTGGAGTAGTTTCCTCTGAATTGCTTACCTTTCCTCTCTCTTTTTTTATTAGAATGGCTCAAGGCACTCAGTCCAAATTAATTTTATTTTACGCAAAATCCTCATTATTTGAAAAACTTGTGTTGGCAAATTATTGATACTTCTACAACCGTCCGATGATACAATTCTGCTTTAATCCCTCATTATATTTTAAATAGACATGTCTTGAATATATATATTTCAATTTATTTAATTTACAAATATTGGTTAAATTAATAAGCCTCTATCGAAATAATTTATAAGTTTTGCTTTTTCAATTTACAATTACATAAAAAGATTTGTATTCGTACAATTAAAATTACAAGATAATAATTGTAGAGTACCGGAATTATCCTAGAAAGCCATCGATAAAAAAACAAACCAACTTGTAATAAATTATACTTTAGACAAAGAAACATACCTACTCCTCCATGTTGCTTGTCACTTGGATTAATTTAATAAAAGGGACTAAAGACTTAAAAAAAAAAAAACTCTATATATATGAGCGTGTAAAATCATAGACAAAAGTATTATAAATAATTTTATTTAGCTCATGTATTCTTGTATTTTTTTTTAAAGACTGAACAACAAATCTTTCTAAAAAGATAACAACTTCAATAACTTTTTGTATATGTTGACACTCATAATCCAAAATCATGTTTTTTCTATGAAACACACATGTTTTATGTAATTTAGTATTTTTTTTTTTCAATTTTAACATTCAGTTCGGTTCCCATTTTTTGTTATTTATGATCATTTCATTGGAATTTTATTTTTACCTAACCGAATAAATTGATCCCGATTATAGTAATAAACACTTCTAATATTTGTAAGCAACGATAAAATGTAGATCATCATGCCAATGAGTTTGTACTTGACAAAAGGGTACTATTCATTTATCCTGATTAAAGTATAAAATCTTTAATTTCTATCAAATTTTTGTAAGTTTTGCCTTTTCAAATTACAATTACATAAAAGTTTGGATTTCTATGATTAAAATTTCAAGAGATATAATTATCGTACATGAATCATCCTAGAAAGCCATCGATAAGAAAATAAAGCAACTTGTAATAAATTATATCTTAGAAAAAAAAAACATACCTACTCTCTCCATGTTGCTTGTCACTTGTCAATTATTTTAAAATGGATGACACGGACAACAAAAATAGCAAAATAGAGGGTCCATTTATAATAAAAAAAAACTCTATATCAACAAGTAATAATTTAGGAGAGTGGCTAATATCAAAACGTTTACACCAAGGTCCTCGTGTAACCCAAGTCGTTTCCGGATTTAACAAAGTCCAAATAGTCGATCCAAACCGTTAGATGTTCAATCTATATTAAAATCTGCTTGGAGACGAAATTTTACATTTTTTGAATTTTTTTACTATTTATTAAGCCACTTTGAAAATTGCTGATCACATGATCCAGAATTTGGTTGCACTGTTTTTACTGTTCACCCGGATCAGCAATTTTCATAAAAAAAAGTTTTAAGACTGTGGCTATTCAAATGTCGGGAGTTCGAGCCCCATTCACGACTATGCAATGGATTTAAAAAAAAATGCAAATCATCAATTGTCCTAAAAATATAATGAGGGATTAAAGCACAATTCTATCATCCGACGGTTGTAGAATTATCAATAATTTGCCAACACAAGTTTTTCAAATAATGAGGATTTTGCGTAAAATAAAATTAATTTGGACTGAGTGCTTTAAGCCATTCAAATAAAAAAAAACAGAGAGGAAAGGTAAGCAATTCAGAGGGAAACTACTCCAATTTGATTCCGGAGGAGTTGGCTATAAGGGAATAGCCACAAAATAACCCAATTTTTTTTTAATATCAACTTTGCATCTTTTGTTTTTTTAATATACACTGTGCTTCTAGGAAAGCACAATTTGTGTATTCGTGACTCACAATTTTTTTCTACCAACTACGCTACTGCCCATTTCAAGATTTACATTTGTACAAATAAAATTTCATGATAAATAATTCTAGTGTACAGAAACCATCCTAGAAAACCACCGATCAAAAAAATAAAACACCTTGTAATAAATTATATCTTAGAAAAGAAAAAACATACCTACTCCATATTACTTGTCACTTGTAAATTATTTTAAAATGGATGATATGGACAACCAAAATATCAAAATAGAGGGTCCATTATTAATTTAATAAAAGGGAATAAGACTCTCTTTATAAAAAAAACTCTATATTAGCATGTAAAATTTTAGACAAAAGTATTATAAATAATTTTATGTAGCTCATGTATTATTGTATTTTTTTTTTTTAAGACTGAACAACAAATCTTTCAAAAAAAATAACAACTTCAATACTTTTGTCCCTCGTAGTTGTAGCCAACTCATGTGGAATCGTTCCCTCTTGAGTGCATATTTTTTTTTTTTTTTAGTAAAGTGCTAACATAAAAAATATGATATAAAAAAAAAAATATTGAATCTGTTGCATCAAATTTTAAAAATTTTGAAATCGTAACAGCTCATTTGAAATGAGTCGTAATCAATGGTAATAAATCGTAATGGCTCTGTGTAGAAGCAATCCACTTCAGTTTGTTACAGATCTCCAACCATTACAAACACTACTACAAAAACGTTAACCATACACAAAAACACTACTAGAAAACAAATAGACTGAAAAAGGAACTCAATTAACAAAAGACAGATTGTTTGGGCAAGAATTGACACTAGTGGAAAATGTGCAAACAGTATCGCCTCATCAGGATCGGTTAAATTAAAAAACTGACACTAATGCATTTTGGACCGGGTAAAGAAATTAACCGATCTTGATGGTTAGGTATCAAGATCGGTTACCAATTGAACCGATCTTGATAATGAGTATCAGGACCGGATAATTATTTCACCGATCCGGATAATAATCAAGATCGGTTAAAAATCTCACCGATCTTGATTGTTAAGTATCATGATCGATTGTTTAAGAAACCGCTCCTGATAGATAATAGTCAAGATCGGTTACTTGTTGTACCGATCCTGATGGTTATCAGGATCGGTTTATTAAAGACCGTTCCTGATAGTATAAATTTTTTCCACTACATAGAAGGAACATATGAATTTTTCGATTCCATAGAAGAATATATAAATTTTTTTGATTCCATAGAAGGAACATATGATTTGTCGAACTCTTCATCGGACTCTTTCTTTTTTTTGAAGGTCCTTCATCCAACTCTTCAACATGAAATATAATTTATTAAAACATGTATCTTCATATTAGGCTCTTTCATAGAACGGCATTTTAATAAACGACTTTCAAATTTTAGTAAATGAGTTAATTTCATTAAACACACTAGCTACCACCCTCTTTTGACTCACACTTCTCGACTCTCTCCTGCACTCGGCGTCTCGGCATAAATATAATTTATTAAAACATGTATCTTCATGTTAGGCTCGGTAAACTCTAATGGCACCAAAAAGGAAGAACCACCCACTTTACCTCTCTCCAGACCTAAGTAGGGAAGAACCACGCACTTTACCTCGCATGTCAATTTGTCCAGATTTGACATTTTCAATATAAGGCCATATAATAAGCTGAAAAAATAAAAATTTGAACAAATAATTCTTTTTCATATGTGTTGCTTTAAAAAAAATTGCAGAAAGACAATCAAGATCGGCCTTTTATATAGAACCAATCCTGATAACAATCAAGATCGGTTATCAAATAACCGATCTTGATTGTTGATCGGTACTATATGAATTTTTTGATTCCATAGAATAACATTCAAATTTTTTCGATTCCATAGAAGAAACATATGATTTGTCGAACTTTTCATCGGACTCTTGCTATTTTTTTAAGGTCATTCATCCTTCATTCAACTCTTGAACATGAAATATAATTTATTAAAATATGTTTCTTCATGTTAGGCTCCGTAAACTCTAATAGCACCAAAAGAGAAGAACCACCCACTTTACCTCTCTTCCAGACCTAAGTAGGAAACCGACTTGCCGCAACCTAAATGAGCGTTAGAGCGTCAATTTGTCCAGATTTGGCATTTTCAATATAAAACCATATAATAAGAAGAAAAAATAAAAATTTGAACAAATAATCGTTTTTCATATGTGTTGCTCTAAAAAAAAAATTTGCAGAAAGACAATCAGGATCGGTTCTATATTATTAATCGATCTTGATGGTTATCAGGATCGGTTAACAAGTAAATAACCGATCCTAATACTTTGTCTTTCTGCCATTTTTTTTGTTCCAATTCAGGCATATATAGATATATATGTATATTGAAAAACATATAATTTGTTATCCACACCAATTATTCAAGCAACTCATTTGTGATTCACAACCATTATTCACATATGACATACAAATATGCAATTAAAATAATTATACCAAACAAATCACAATTTAATCAAGCATCACACAATCATAAATAAAAATAACCATAATATAAATAAGTTAACTTATCATTCAACAAGTTCAATAGAATTAAGTTAGATCATATAGATCTCAAAATAAACTTAATTAGTTGCAAAAATAAATTAACTTAGTCTTCAAGAGACTTTGATGGCCCGTCGATACATGTTGGGCATCTCCATTTGACAAGTCGTAGGTCCTTGTTCTCCTTGACCTCCTTGCCAACACATTCCGGATGGAATGTGTTGCGACATGTCTCACAATGGAGCATGACATCCTCCTTGGCCAACAAGAGGCACTCGAAACACTCCACTGTCTCAGCAAAGGTTTGTCGTTCTTTCACCTCGAGCTCAACTTCTTCACCCCGGCCATCACTATCCTCACCGTCACTATCCGAATCGAGGTAAGGATCGGAATCAAGAATGCATTTAGCTATGAGTGCCAAGCCCGGGTCATCACTGTTGAAGAACTCATTCAACTCTTGCTTGGTGAAGTGCCTTGCAAAGTCATCGCCCTTGCTGGTTATGAACCGACGGAGAGGAGGCATTTCTAATACGAGAAAATAGACAACGTAAAAAATAATGAAAACAAAGTGATCAAAGAAAGAAAGGACATTCAAATCTTGACAAAGTGATCAAAGAAAACCTACTGCAAGAAATGGTGATTGTTGAAGGAGAGAAAAATCTAGATTTTTGAATGGAAGTTGATCGGTTTGAGAGGGAAGAGGGAAGGCTCCTCATTTTAAGTGCCACTTGAGTATCAGGATCGGTTCAATATAAAGAACTGATCCTGGTAGTATCTGGATCAGTTAATGCGATGAACCGATCCTGATGGTCTACAAACTGAATCGGTGTATTATAAATAACCGATCCTGATTGTATTTCTGCATTTAATATCCAGCTACCCGATATTTTTGGGATCCGTATCACTTGAGGCTCCTGATTCAAGACAATTGAAAGGGACGGTCCAGTATTAATTGTGCTTTGAGATTCGTGTCAAGTTCAAAATAACCTCCTAAAGTTTTATCATGGAAAAAAAAGATAAATACTTAAAACATGAAATAAAATAAGTCATAAATATTGAAGAACAACTTGCATGCTTTCCATTGTCCGGTCATTAAATGCATCCTGGGAAAAATTAATGTAATATGTAAATCACAAATATTTAATAATGTAAAATCTATTTTTAAATTTTCAGAATGATTTAAAAAAACGATCTTGATAACCATCAAGATCGGTTAATAAGTAACCGATCGTGATTGTTTAGTATCATGATAGGTTATATAATAAACCGATCCTGATAACCATCGATCAGCTAATTAATAATACCGGTCCTGATGGTTATCCGGATCGGTTTACTAACAATAACCGATCCTGATACCTTGTTATTACCTTCTCCCTTTCCAGAATATGAGATCTTTTGCTCCCTTTCCAGTGCACGATCTGTCTGTGCCCTCTTTGAGGTGTTTTCGATCTATGAACTCTCTCTGTCCAAAACATGTGTTTTCTCTTCCTCGTTTTGGTCATTTGTTGATTTATCTCGGTTGATGGTTGATTGAGGTAATATAAACCCGATTCTTTCATTTTTTATTTAAAATGCTAACTAATTTTAGGCACAATTCCATAGAGAATCAAGAAATTAGGAAATTCAAGTGTTTTTTATTTGATCTATATTTCGCATTCTACAAGCACATATAAATTAAATTAATAAAGCATTTTTAACTTGGATTGATGAGAATCAAGAATTTAAAATTTGTATTTATATTAGGGCACATGTGGTGTATTTTGCTTCAAAAGCTCAACTCAATTCTCATTAATTTTGTAGATTGGCTATTATTGAGGAATCTGGTGCAACGATCTTCATCTCACTCGATTCGGCATCCAAAAAAATTGTAAGTACAACACATGAACCTCATGTTTAGTTTTGTGAATGAAACTCATGTATTTTGATATATTATATAGTTAATTAAAGGTATTTCCATTAGGTATCTAGCTAGAGTATTGTCTTATGAGCCACAACCGAATGAATAATGCATTTAGGTCATGATACCCGTTCAAAATTAATCCATTAGGGATTAATTTTGAATAGTCCCCGTTTTGGGACTGCTCTTTGAATACTTTGTCTCAATTAGGATGTGACCACTTGTTAGTCGTGTTTTAGTATTTAAGAAAATTTTGGCAACATTTCCTCTTATTAGTTCCCCGAATATTTGGGGAACTAAGGGGAAATGCTGCTGAAATTTTCTTAAATATTAAAACACGACTAACATGTGTTCACTACTGAGACAAAGTATTCAAAGAGTGAGATAGGATGGTAACCGGCCCCATGTAAGCCCTAATGTGAACATTTAACCATTCCCTTGTGCTTAATTGTATTTTCTTATAATTGCAGATGGACCGCAGTTGGATGTACGGAACATCACGTCTATCCAATGAATATATGGCAGGTGTTGATGAATTTATGAAAGTTGCTATGGAAGATATGGTGAAGAATGGGACTGGGCTGATGTCGTGTCCTTGTCGTGATTGTAACAATATGAATAAATTTTTCAACCCAACCAAGTGAGGAACCATTTAATCCGTCGTGGATTCAGGCAACAATATAAACATTGGATATGGCATAGCGAGAGTTTGGAAACCGATATAGGTACTGGTACTGAGCATCAGGAATACCATACTGGTGGGAGTGACGAAAGTGGTGATGCGCCACGCGTTGGGACCAATGATATGGTGGTAGATGAAATTGGGAATTTTGATCAAATGTTACGTGATTTAGAAGATGATTTTGATAATGATAAGCAGTACTGTGTATTTGAGAATTTGTATGAAGATTCTAATAAGGAATTGTATCCCGGTTGTTCTAAATTTTCAAAATTGAAAGGTGTATTAAAATTGTATAACCTAAAAGCATCTAACGGTTGGAGTGATAAAAGTTTTACTGCGTTATTACAAACATTGAAGGAAATGCTTCCGGAAGGAAACGAGATACCATATAATATTTACGAAGCGAAGAAAATATTGTGTCCAGTGGATTTGGAAGTTCAGAGAATACACGCGTGTCCAAATAATTGTATATTATATCGAAATGAGTATGAAGATTTTCACGAGTGTCCAACATGTGGTGCATCACGTTATAGCAGAAAAATAATTAGACCGGTACAAATTAAAAAATGTGGAGGGTTTAAATGCTTCATGCCTTTCATGCCTTAATGTTCCTTACATCCTATATATCCGTTTTCAAAGTCCAATTGGTCGATCCGAACCGCTCAATAAGATAACCATATAAAAATGTGCTTGGAGACCAAATTTCATATTTTTTTGAACTTTTTTTACTATTTTTTGTAGATAGGTACAAATTTTTTTTTTTGGACCATCCAAAAAACAATTATTTTGTACTTATCTAAAAAATTTTGTAATCAAATTTTAAAAAATATAAAATTTGGTCTCCATGTATAATTTTGAAAACGAAGATATAAAATGTGAGGCATAATATGAAATACATGAAAGGCATGAGGTATTTGAACCGTCCTCTTTAAAAATATAGTATTCCAAATTTGTCCACTCTAAATTTTACATTTTTTCAGGCCGGTATAATTTAAAAATAATTATTATTGATTTTCTTAATTATTGAACAACTTAACTTGACAGCTTAACAGTAAAAACAAAACAAAAAAGATAATAGATGGTCTAAATCAGAAACCCACAGGAAATTAAAAGTTGTGAGTCAGCATGCTTGAGGCCATCAAGCTAATAGCATTTAGACCGACGGATCAATATATATATAGATAATTTTTAGACACACTGGTCATTTCGAGATTCTAAATAAACAAAAGAGGTTTTAGAAATTGTTTGTCCTTTCTAACCAATTGAGGTTTTGAACCCCTTTCTGACTTAAAAATAGAGTAGAACAATTGGGTGTTCCTAAGTTTATCAAGTTTATTTGTGAATTCAACTCTAAAATCAATCAGATTGATTTCAAATGATGAATCCGAACCGTTAAAACTCATCTACCTTAGAAGTGATGCATCTTCATGCAAACAAATTGCACATTCAAATTAATTTAGTGTAAAGTCAAGCGGTCAAAATTAAAAGGTTCGTAAATTAATTTTAATGCATTCATTTTTTGAACGTTTTTTTACCACTTGACTCTATAAAAAACTAATTCAAAAATTTTAAATTTTTGTATGTAGACGCATCACTCGTAAGGTAAATAGGTTTCCACGGTTTGAATTCGTCATTTGAAGTCAATCCGATGAATTTTAAAGTTGAGTTCACAAAAATACTTGATGAACTTAGGAACACCCTGGTTCTACTCTTAAAAATATGAATATACAAATTATCTTAATGCGTAAAAATCTATGCTTATATTATAATTTATGTTCCTTGATGTTTTTTTTTTAAATTAGTGATATAGTACTTGGCTCGTGCAAGAATTTATATTAAGAAACTTATAAAAAGAAAAATGATTACAATTGAATTCTAAAAAAAAAAAAAAGACTCCATATATAAATCATCCCAAGGGTCAAATTGAACAAAATGGTTAATGCAGTTGAGCATGCAATAATTTTAAAGTCAGGTCTTTGGAATTACTCTTTGGCGAGTAATTGGAAATTAACTTAAGAAATGTAATCTTTATATTATTGAAAAAAAATTAAAAACAGTTGGGTTGGGCCCATGTTTAATGAGTAAGGCCCATTGCTGATGCTTTTGCATGTGGGCCTAAATTTTATTTGTCTCATTCATTATTTATGTTAATGCTTTTGCATGTGGAACAAACTTTGTGCTCTGTAACAGAGTGTGATTTGTGCTCAAATATGAAATACACTGTAATCTCATCATATCATATTACGAAAATACTCACCCAACAAGTAGCGAGAATAATTCTTTTTTTTTAAGCATAATTAATTAGTTCTACAACAAAATGCTCCTAATTGATGCATGAAACAATGCGGATTAGACATTTTCAATTAAGGCATAAATTGTATGCTAATTCAAAAGTGAAAAGAAAAATCTTCAAAACTCCATTTATATATCTTAATAGTTTTGTGAGATCTAGAAACATGTCCAATCTTCAAGTCATTATATCTATTTTTGTTTGATTTTTTGAATTGTGGTCTTTTTATTGTTCGATGATCTTAATTAGTGTGTATTTGAATTAATATTGGACATACAGCAATTATGTTCAAAATTTTATGGGCTTGATTTTGTAAGACATGTTTTAGTACATTTGGTTTGTTATATAATTAATTCTGAAACTGAAAATTAAAATGTTTAAGTTTTGGTGAGCTTATTTTTTTTTTTTTTTATGAGCTTCAGAGAAGACAAATAGATATAGTCTGGATGATGGTGAACCTAAGAAAAGGAAATCCGAATTTGTGTTACATGTAGCAGCAAATATACAGGTGCTGGGATTGCCAAGTGAAGGGAGGCGCATGCAAATAAGACAATAAGAGGTACCCTGAGATATAATAGAAATTGGACCTGCTGCTCGCTGATCCAGCAATGGTTATGGACAGAGCTAGGTTGACTTCACGCATCGCACGATCAATAGAGATAAAATGAAAAAAAATATATAACTAGTGCACTCTATGAAGTCATGAATCAGTTATATATCTGGTAAAGTAAGGCCGAGCCCGTCACTTCTTGAAAGTTTGGTTATGTAGTATTAAGCAATTCACAGTAACGAAATTTGCAAATTTAATTTTGACATTCTGATTTTTTTTTTTGTTGTCTGATTGTCTGATCAGAGCGTCAGAACAATCTATACGAGTATATGACACTAATAAAATTGATGTAACATCAAATTAGAAATTTCTGAAACTTCCAATTGCATTAAAAACCAACATCCTCCGCAAGAAGAACAAAAGCAAGGCCGAGGTGATATACTCTGTGTCTCTGTTGCCATGTTTGGTTGGTCAAATTGGCGGGTGGTCATTTTCTACTAAAATTTGGGCCAGAAAGAAAAACCAACTCAATTTGGAGTAAAAATTATTTTGGGCCTATTGAAATCGAAAATTTTGGATTTGAATTTTTGGGATTGAGGAGTCCACTATAATGATTCAGAAAAGTAATGTCATCCTAAAAAATATTTACAGCCTAAGAAAACTAATAATAACATATTTTAAGAAGGTTGGTGGCATGGCATACTATAATCTTATCAACCACTCTGAAAAAGTTTGTACAAGAAATAAGCTGTTTGATTGTTGGATATACGTGCAAAGCATCTCTAGAAATACATAATTAAAATAGAAATAAAGTTGATAGATATTTGATATTAATATTATATAGTACATAAACATTAATGGTTTATATGCATTGTCACGTTTGTGATTTTTATAAAAGTGTAGAGCAAAAATAATTTATAGACTGTTCTAATTTTTTTGGATTAACAAATTTAAAACTAGATAAGCTACTTTGTTCGTAAAAAGGTAACAAGTATAGTGTGTTATTTGTTTTAGTTTTCAAATTTTCTTGTTTTCAGTATTTTCTTAGCAAAAAATCCACAAAATTCTCAAATTGCAACAAAATTGAAATTGAGGACATAGCAAACACACCATGTTTGGTGGATATTAATCACTAGAAGTTCATTGCATAAGGTCATATTTAAGGCTCCAGATTTGATTTTGTTGTAATTTTTGAGTTGACTTCAGATCGTTAAAAAACAACATGATTGAAAAAGGAATCAGCATGAGAATACAACAACTTCATCTAATGACCCTTATGGTCTTCTTACCTTATGATCTCCTCATGAGAATACAACAACTTGATCCCCATTTTGGAATATGGCATTTGTATCTTGGTACTGAGTGAATTAAAAAACTGGTATGGCATGAATGCTAAAATTTGGGGTATTGTCAGAAGAAATTTAATTTGCCATTAGAATTACTCAAACTTCCAAATACATTGTCTGGTACACTGTCAAAATGACTAAAAAATTGATAGGTCAGAATGTGAATGACAGTCGTGGAAGCGTTCAAGTAGTAATTTCGTCAAATACCTTATGGGTATACACCAATACTCGACCAAATGGAGAAAAATAGAACTCACACAAGAAGCCAACCACAACAAAAAATCAAGCACGAAAAATAAAAGAGATACAAAATTTTACGTGGAAACCCGGCCTTCCGGAAGAAAACCACATGAGCACAACACAAAATCACTATATCAAGAGGTCTCTACAATACAAAAAAAAATAATCAAACCAATAACACTCTCTCACACTCTCATACAATATTATACACTAATTTGAGATTAACTAATGTATTTTGGTGGGATTGAAACCAATAACACTCTCTCACACTCTCTCACACTCTCTTATGATTTTTCTATCTGAAGGTTATTTTTTTTGCTTTGTGATACTCAACACTGAAAAGTGAAACCTGAATAAATAATTATGTCACCTCATAAATTTGTCAGAACACTGAAAAATAATAGAGCATATCAACTCTGGTAATATGGTTTAACCGTAAATTAAAAGATATCCTTAATCAAGTGCCAGATATTTAGCATAGAAGGAAAAATCAGCCGTTTCGGACTGGAATCGGACTGTACCGATCCGATTTCTAACCGAGTTATACGGTAAGTAAATTTTTCATCAAATTTCGGCCGAGATGGTCCATTCCACTCAAATTTCAGCCGAAACGGTCCTATTTCAGTAAAATTTTGGCCGAAACTCCTCAAAAAATACAAACCGTTTCGTCCTCCAAAAACTCCTCAAAAAATTGTCCCCCGCGCAAATAGAACCCAGGTTATGTTGGATGAGATTGTATTAATAATATTTAAAATATACTTGGATTTGGAACTAACCCATATTAGAAATTGTATTATATTATATAAATAAATTATCTGTGTGTAATATTTTGTTTCAATATATTTTTTTAACATATTATTATTTTAGAAACTTTTTTACTATTTTTTAGTACAAAACAAGCTTCTGCCAAAAAAATCCGAGTTTCCGATCCGATTAAACCGATTCTGGCCGATTCATCCGATTCCGATTTCACGATCAAGTGACCGATTCCGATTCCGATTCTGATTTTTCCTTCTATGATATTTAGCCTAAACATAAATTGGTCTACTCAACCAAAAAAATGAAAAAAGCGCAGTAAACTTATACAACACCAATAAATTAAGCTAAATTCAAACTAAATACATTTTGTTAACCGCCTCAAAGATTGGAGGAGTCACACAAAACTGGTAGCTCACCTATGAATTCACATCACCTCAGGTTACCTGACTCAAGCAAATTACGATCGCACGGCCCATTTAACATGGCACGAATCTCAAAACAGACCCCCTACAGTCTCAATAGGCACCGGATTGAGTTTGGCCCAGATAGAAAATAAAAAAAATATTAGAAAACATTTTAATCTTGTTCTTCAATAATGAAAATATTAGAAAATAAAAAATAGGAAAAAAGATGTGGAACCATTGTTAGTTAAATTAGCACTGACTTGCAAATTAATTGAAGTTGCCAAACATAAAAAATCTGTAGAAGGAAAAGACTACCAAAACAAAACATAAAAAAACTACGATCCTTAATCAAGTGCTTTCTAATAGAAGACGCCTAAAACAAAACAAAAAGAACAAAATGCTTTACAATTTTGTACATAACTTTTCTTAGTAATGAAATTGTCAGCTTATGCTGACCTTCGGAAAAAAAAAATGCTTTACAATTTAAAGAGTTACTGTAGTTTCGGTGCAAAATGCTTTAGAATTTATTGTTGTGCTATTCACCAAAAAAAAAATTACCAAAGTTCAAAATTATTAAACCAGCATGGTACGGTAACTCAAGCTTGTACACCCACATGTACCACTACTGATTACTGAAAACAAAATAAAAAATAAAATAAAAAGAAAAAAAGACCGGCTATTGAACAAACCAATTGCACTAAACTTATGCAAGTTAGCCGATTTTCAGGCCGAGTTAAGCCGAGTTAGCCGCTTAACCCACATGTGCTTGACTAGGCCGAGTTAGCTGATTTTCAAGCCGAGTCAGACCGAGTTAAGCCGAGTTTTGGCCGAGTCAGCCAAGTTTTGGCTGGAATCGGCCGTCGGCGATCCGATTTTGGACCGAGTTCCTCTAATTTTTCAGTAAAAAAACTGTTTCAAATTGGCCGATCAAGCGATTCCGGCCGATTCATCTGATTCCGATTCCGATTCCGATTCCACGGTCAAGAAACCGATTCTAATTCTGATTCTGAGTTTCAAAACCATGAGCAGGAGCACCCTTCAAAGAAATATCTATAAGGTTTGGCTGAGTCTCTAGATTCTATCATAAAATTTGGGCTAAAATTGAAAAAATTCATTTTTGATGTTTTAAGCTTGTTTTCACATTTTCTATAGGTATGCTTTATCTAAGCTGAACAACTGCTTCTTTTTAACATTGAATGCAATATGAATAAGCAATTTCTGGAAAATTGTTGGGGTCATATGGGATGTCAGTGCTGCCATGTCGGGCATGTGTACCGATGTCAATATCTTATATCAAGATTTTCTAGTGTTATTCAACAGAATGTACTGTCATGACTAAAGATCCCCTAGTTTTCTTGATTGAAATATTGAAGCAATACATTGATACAAGTGGCACTCATGGCTTGCTTAACTATATGTGCACTTCAAAACAAATCCCCAATATTGTCTAAATAAGGAAAATATGTTAAATATGTCTACTTACAAAAAATTCTTATAGCGAAAAACAACAATATGTTTTCTTCAGAATAAAAATTAAATGAAAGAAAGAAATGCATGAATAGTCTTATTGTTCAAAGTTAGCAGCTGTCTGTCTACAAATGGGACACACAACTTGCTCCTCCATCCACTTGCCAATGCAAGAGAAGTGGTAGTCGTGGCCGCACTTCAGTTGTCCCTTTATATCAGCATCAATATATTGTTCCTGCCAGAAATTTAAATTTTTAATTAGATTTATGAGGTATAATTTCGGTCTTAAGTCTGCATTTTTGTGGAAATACACGTTTGAAGTTTGAACCACTTAAATTAGATTCATTCAATAAACCAAACACAGTCAAAAGCTTATGCATCAATTACGATTCTAGTTGTACCAATTTTGCTAACAATGGTGTCTAACATACTAATATAGAGAGACAAAGAGAATCGTGATACCTGGCAGATAACACATCGCTCTGCCTCGTCCTGCTCCCCACAACAGATTATATATTTCACAAATTTGGAGAGCTCGGTGGAAATAAAGGCCTCGTAGCTCATGCAGTTGACGTCCAGAGGCATATCGCAGTGTCTGACTCTGACAGCTTGTATAATCTGACGATTCTGAAATTCACAGAAGGGAACCATGC
Organism: Carex littledalei; assembly: GCA_011114355.1. NCBI lineage: Eukaryota > Viridiplantae > Streptophyta > Magnoliopsida > Poales > Cyperaceae > Carex > Carex littledalei. Next base: position 9,572,671 of record CM022079.1, read on the forward strand.
AGAAAACAGTTATCCAAGGAACATTGTTTAATGCTAGTACTTCTCTATTTTTTGTACATAATTTTTTTTTTGCTTGCAAAGAACAAGTTAAAATTCTGTACATAATTTTTTTGTACAGGTTAAATTTCCGTACAGGTTAAAGACAGAAGCACTTCTCTATTTTTTGTACGTAATTTTTTTTGCTAGCAAAGAACAGGTTAAATTTCTCAAAAATGAAACCAATCAAGGAAAAAGGGGAAGCTGGAGTACTTGTTTAGGTACTGTTGTGTACATTTAAGTATTATGCTAATTTGAGTGTAAGAGAATGTTGAATAAACTTTTCTTTAGTCCCTGGTGCAAGAATAACTTTAAAGATCTCCTACATGTGGAAGTATCAATTGCCGGCGCTAAGTATTAGTACTAAAACTTCATAAACAAAGTCTGGAATACTTGTGTAAAACCCTAACGGTACAAAGAGGGTAATGAAGCTAAGACTGCCGATAGCAATGCATGTTCTAGTTATAATATACTGACATCATCCATCGCCATCCGAGTTTCTACTAAAGAAAAATAATGTTATTGCTGGGAGAAAAAGAAGTACATGATATTGCGAATGGTTGCTAGTTTGACCCTGAGATGAACGAATCTGAGGGTGATCACTGAGATGTGATGCTGTATATCGAACCAATGAATGGCCAGTTGGAGGTGCTACGGTTGAAAGAATTACCCTTGTGTTGTTCCACCGTAGAGCCACAGGAGGGAGAAGTGTCCAAAATGGGTGAAGGTTGTGTGCTGTATCTGAGGAGTGAGAAAATCGCAGATCCGGTGATCCAGAAATTTTTACTGTTTTTACTGTTCACAGTGGATCAACGATTTTCAAAGTGGCTTAATAAATAGTAAAAAAATTCCAAAAAATGTAAAATTTAGTCTCCAAGCACATTTCAATATAGAAAACATGTTGAGCGGTTCGGATCGGTTGTTTGAATTTTCAAAATGAAAATATGGCGTGGAGTACAAACTTGTTTTACTCCACGTCTCACCATAACTCATCTCATATATATATATATATATAGGACAGTGCTACGGTGCTACGCATATATAAGGGCCCTCCGTGCTACGGCTCACTTTTTGAGTTTTCAAAATCCTAACGGTCGATCCGAACCGTTCAACATGATCTCCATATGAATATGTACTTGCAAACCAAATTTTACATTTTTTAGAATTTTTTTACTATTTATTAAGCCACTTTGAAAAAACACTAATTTGTACACAACAGTAAAATCTGCTGGACCATTGGATCAGCGATTTTCAAAGTGACTTAATAAATAGTAAAAAATTCTAAAAAATGTAAAATTTGGTTTGCAAGTACATATTCATATGGAGATCATGTTGAATGGTTCGGATCGACCGTTAAAATTTTGAAAACTCAAAAAGTGAGCCGTAGCACGGAGGAGCCCTTATATATGCATAGCATATTAGCCAGATTCTATATGGACAGTGCTACGGTGCTACGCATATATAAGGGCCCTCCGTGCTACGGCTCACTTTTTGAGTTTTCAAAATCCTAACGGTCGATCCGATGTTTTTCAATGCCTCATGTTTTTCATATATATATATATATATAGAGAGGAGGGTTCCAATGCCTCATGTTTTTCATACCTCATCTACATCATATGTTATATCTTTGTTTTCAAAGTTCAAATTTTCGATCCGACCGTTCAACATGATATTCATACTAAAATATGCTTGGGGATGAAATTTTATATTTTTTGGAAATTTTTAACTATTTTTTAAGATGGGTACAAAATCACTGTTTTTGGACCGTTTAAAAAACAATGATTTTATACCCATCTTAAAAAATAGCAAAAAATTTCCAAAAATTATAAAATTTCATCCCCAACCATATTTTAGTATGGATATCATGGTGAACGGTTCAGAACAACAATTTAGACTATGAAAATGAAGATATAGAACATGAGGCCATGGTATGATGAGGTATGAAAGGCATGAGGCATTGGAACCCTCCTCATATATATATATATATATAGAGCTGGGCTATGGTGAGTTGTTTTACTTCACACTCATATTTTCATTTTGAAAATTCAAACAACCGATCCGAACCGCTCAACATATTCTAAATATTGAAATGTGCTTGGAGACTAAATTTTACAATTTTTGAAATTTTTTTACTATTTATTAAGCCACTTTGAAAATCGCTGATCCGGTGGACCAGAAAATTTTACTGTTTTTACTGTTCACAATGGATCAGCAATTTCAAAGTGGCTTAATAAATAGAAAATTCCAAAAAATGTAAAATTTAGTTTCCAAGCACATTTCAATATTTAGAAAATGTTGAGTGGTTCGGATCGGTTGTTTGAATTTTCAAAATGAAAATATGGCGTGAAGTAAAACGTTGTTTTACTTCACAACTCACCATAGCCTATCTCTATATATATATATATTAGGAAAGTTAATAATATTCTAGAATTATATATATCAGTAAAAAAAATCAACAAGATAAATATTAATTATCCCAAAGTATTTTCCATATCAATATACTGAATAAAATTCCAGAATTCAATATAATTATTTATAATTAATATATATATATATATATCCAATTATATGATCTCAAATAAATACCAAACTCGATAAAGTAAAGTTTTCAGATTTTAAATATAATTACAAAAATTCTTAATAATAAATAAATTTCAGATTATAGTATAATTAAAGAATGCTTACTAGTAACATTAAATTTCAGATTATAATATGACTAAAGAAATTCTTACCAATAATCTAAGTTTTCATATTATAATATAAAAGAAATAAATTTTCAGATTATACTTTAAAGGAACACAATCATAAATTCCTACAATCTATGAACAATACATTATTCTAATCAACATCTACTTATCGTATTGTAATTGGTAAAACTTATGCAACAATTATAAATAATAGATCATGATTTTAGAGTACCTTCAAGCAAAAATTGGGTTTCTCCTTGGCTCGGTTGTTAAGGAACAGAGAGAGATGGTGCGGCAAGTAATTGAGAGAATTTCAATTAAAATATGGAGTAACGGTTTTGAAATCACATTAGAGGGAGGAGAGTAATTAAAATGAAGAGGGCGGTCAGGGACAAAATCAAGAGGGATGGGTGGTTTAATTTATAGGGGTGATTTTGCACCAGGGGATGCGTATTTCAAACAGAGGGGAAGGAATCGGGATTTTAATAAAAATTAGTGTGAGCGGGAAGCAAAGATTTAGAAGCAGGGGATATTGTGAGGGTTAGTTAATTTTGCGTTGGTTATTTTGATAGGGAGTGAGATATGGGCTACTGAATCTAATTGGGCTGAATCGGGCTCTGTTGATTTGTAAATCAATTTCATTTATATCATGGCTTACTTATTAAGTTAATTAAAACTGAAATTTAAATTGGATCGTTTCTCATGTCAATTCTCTCAATCTACGTGGCGTTACATCCTTATATATGTATGTTAACGTATACGAATATCACTCAGAGTATATTAAAGATTCCTAGTTTGTATTCTTATTAAATTAAGATATTTAAATACGAAAGAAAAAAAGGTTGCGAAAGGAATTTCCATTGTACCTTAATTAATATATATTTTCAGTACGTGGTATTACAACTTCTTTGGACGTTGATCACACCTATACAACAGCAATGTGGCACGTACTTGTTGGTGGGGTCAATGTTTGTGTCAAATTTAATAGAACAAATCAAGAACACAAAACTCCCATGAATCTCCCTTCCCTCCCTTAATTTTTATATCACAGAATTGTTTTTCGTACATACTACCCTCTCTGTAAAGAGAGTATTTTATATCTATCATAGGGCTTACAGCTCACCTCTATTGTCTTAGAAACAAATCATAATTCAATCTAAACTTGGAAGTAAATTACACACCAATCAATTATGACAAATAAAGGAAATGCAGAATATTTTTGTCCAGCCGTATAAACCAAGAATATATGTTGCCAAGAATCTATGTTGCCTTCTTTCTTCATTTTCTTCTGGATTGGATGTGAACGTTGTTGTACGTATTAGCTTGTAACTTCAACAGTTTGTGTTTGCATGAGTCATCTACAAGAAGTTACACAAAGACCAACGGTTGCAAATGAGAACTTAATCAATTGCAAGAGCCATTGAGAGGATTCAAAACTTGAAATAACATAGAGCATGGAACAAACAAAACTAGGCAGGAAATATAATCATAATAACACTTACGAGGAGGGTTGAAATAGAGTCAGAGAGCTTAGTACCGTCCAATGCACTTAGAAGTCAGCGAAGTAGGCAACTCTGGGATTTCTTCCAGCAAAGTAGCTTTGCCAATGTCAAGATGTTGAAGGGCAGTGAGCATCACCATTGTACCAGGCAATGACCGCAGCGAGCTTGCATCCTCGATGTCCAATGCCTTGAGGGTACTACTGTTTTGTAACAACCATTGCTCTGGCAGGGCCTCCATCCCTGAACACTTGCCAACTGTCAGAGAACTTACAAATCTTAGACATCTAAGTGGTTCAATACGAAGGAGGCAGAGGTGATCAATGGTCAATATACTGATCTTTAAAGAGACCAAGTTGTTTCCTTGGTTGACAGTATGTGCTTGTGGCATAGATGAAATTTCAATGAGCTTGTCACATCCCTTGATGGACAGTTTTCTGAGCGATGTAAATGCATTTTCAGAGGAAGGGATACAAGTAATATTTGCACTGTTTTCAATATGAAGAGTATCAAGTGTAGAGAGGTGTGATGCTGACTCTAGCAATGGTACATCAAGTTCACCACAGTTTCCCATTTCAAGATATTCTAGTTTCGCAGGTAGCAAGATGCTCTGGTTATCAACTGTTACCAGCTTTGGGCTTCCCTTTATAACTAAGTGTTTTAGTGACACAAAGTTCCCAAATGCACCAGTTGGTACCTGAACCAAATTCTCACAGTTTCTGATGGTTAGTTCCTCAACAGATTGTAAATCTAGGTTTTTTTGCTGCAGAAATCCATTCAATGATATTAATTTGGGACATTTGGTAATCTCTACTCTTCTAAGCGATGATTTCATACATGATGGTGCTTCATCTGTAATGCTAGAACTGTGGTGCATATCTGGAAGGGAATTAAGCCCCACTCTACGTACTTCAAATTCGAAAAGTGAAAAAGGAATGGTCGGTATATTGGCCAGGTTTGGGCAGTCTCGTATTTTAAGTTCTTTTAGATTTGGAAAGCCATAACAAATATGTGGTCCTGCCCAGGATTCCCATTTTGGCATGCAGAAGCAATATAGCCGTTCCAAAGCACAATCACTTGTCCAAATTGGAGACCTGTGGCCTGTATAATTCCAAATGGTCAATTCCTTGAGATTTTGATTGGGTCGGAGGTTATCAATGACTTGCTCAGGGTCATGATAATTGCTCCCTTGAGTCCATTTCAGGGATAGTGATATAAGACTTTCCTTTTTGGATAGGTTTGCATTTGTAGCTTCAAGTGGATCCCCTACATTCTCAATGTTCTCAATAGAAAGGTATCGGAGATTGTTTAGCATCTCTAGTTCATCTATATGGTGACCACTCTCCCGTCCAACAAAAAAATGTAACTCTTGTAGAGATGTCAACTTGTGCACTCCGTGAATTTTTTGCTTTACCACCTTGGGAAGGTACATATAGCGTAAACTAACAAGATTGGTAATTCCAGTTGTTTCAATACCCTCATAATCTTGATCTCCCCAAATGGTCATTTGTAGCAATTGAAGATGGTAAAGCTTATAAAGTGAATTATGAAGCAAACTGTTGGTTTTACTTTGTGAGTTTTCCTAATTACTTTAAACCACAACCAAGATCTACTCCTTTGTAAGAAATTAAACTTAATGCACAGCGGAACTTACTTTCCATCTTCAAAGGCCTCCGTATGCTATCAATCAGACAGCTTCCAAGGCTCTGGGTTGATACGCTCCTGGTCTTGACTTGAGTTATTGGCTCTCGAGTCCTTCCAAGAACTTGCAATCCTTTTCTCTGGCTACCCTAAATATTATGACAGAGTATCTTGTCTTTCAATGGAGCAGACAATTATGATGAATTGATTGCAAGCCTTGGAGACTCAGCCCTTTTATAGCAGTGCAAAAACCCCAAACCTAGGGCAGCCAGAAATCAGGAACTTCCAGAAAAACCGAAATAAATCAGAATAAATTCTGATTTCCTTATTTAGCCTATATTTATTACTGCTATTATTTTAATCAACTATAATCGGTCCATTAACAATTATATTGATTAACATTGTTCTATATGTATTCGTATCCAAAACCTTATATATATAAATACGTATAATGCCATGACTTAATTAATCACATTATTTGGCATATTTTAATCATTACATAAATGTAATCTTGCGACAGTATTTGATATTATAATCATAATGCACGCATGTCCAACTTTATTATTGTAATTAGACGTCTCTAAATCCAACAATCTCCCACATGGACAAGTGCAACCTTTTGATTATATATCCTTAACTTTATTGCATGCAACTTTTCTGTCTTTGCTTATCGTATTTCTTAAACAATTCCGTCCATCAATTATGCTAACAAAGGACTTAAGCGGCATTTGTCACATTTATTCGCAACTAAACCGACATAAATCACGCTGCCAACATAACTGAATGACATGAATCTGATTTGGACATATAGTTTAGAAATTACACGCAAGTGTGATTAGACGTGCCTATTTCTAATTGAGTCACCTTCACTTTACTGTATGAGGCCAAGAATTTAAACTTTAAAGAAAGAAATAATGAAACTGAAACTGAATGCAACTTGTATATATCATCAAAATTGTTTACAATTGCATTACATAGAACATCAAAAAACAGAACTTAAAACATATTCAGACTCCCACATTTTCTAATTATCTTAAACAGATATTACACCCATACAAGCAACATGTTGGTGAAACTTCTTGGGTGGTAGTCCTTTAGTAAGAGGATCCGCAATCATGGAGTCTGTACCTATGTGTTCTATATATAATTCATTTTTCTCCACTCTCTCTTTTACAACCAAAAACTTAATGTCAATGTACTTCGACTTTGACGAACTTCGGTTGTTGGTGGCGTATAACACTGCTGAATTGTTGTCACATAATAATTTGAGTGGTTTCTGAATAGAATCCACAATTTTCAGCCTTGTGACGAAGTTCTTCAGCCATACGCCATGATTAGATGCTTCATAGCATGCGACAAATTCAGCTGCCATAGTGGAGGAGGCTACCAATGACTGCTTAGCGCTCTTCCATGACACGGCACCGCCTGCCATCATAAAGATGTATCCTGATGTTGACTTCATGCTGTTGACACATCTTCCAAAATCAGAATCGGTATATCCAATGACCTCGAGCTGTTCCGATCTCCGATACGTGAGCATATAATCCCTAGTTCTCTTTAGGTATCTCAACACTCGCTTGGCTGCCTTCCAGTGTTTCATACCTGGGTTACTTAAATATCTCCCTAGCATTCCAGTAATGAACGCAATATCCGGACGCGTGCATACTTGTGCATACATGATTCTACCTACGACTGAGGCATAGGGAATATCTTTCATGATGTTTTTATCTAAGTCAGTTTGGGGACATTGTTTTAGACTAAACTTATCTCCTTTTGATACAGGGGTATCTCCTGGTTTACTGTTTTGCATGCCAAATCTTGTTAGAATCTTATCGATATAGTTCCTTTGGGATAACCTTAGAATACCTTGAGATCTTTCTCTAAGTATTTCAATCCCTAGAACAAATGATGCATCACCAAGATCTTTCATTTCAAAATTCTTAGTTTGATGTAACATGTCCTTATCGTTACTGGCAAGCAATATGTCATCTACATATAGAACCAAGAAAATAAATTTACTCCCACAGAACTTAAGGTATATACATTCATCTACTATGTTAGACTCAAAACCAAATGAGCTAACAACTTTGTGAAACTTATGATACCATTGTCGAGATGCTTGTTTTAGACCATAGATAGATTTCTTAAGTCTGCAGACCATAGACCCTGCATCACCTGATACAAAGTTTTCTGGCTGCTTCATATAGATCGTTTCATCAATGTCACCATTGAGAAATGCCGTCTTTACATCCATCTGATGAAGTTCTAATCATAATGTGCTACAAGCGCCAATATAATCCTTAAAGAGTCTTTCGATGAAACTGGAGAGAAAGTCTCTTTATAATCAATGCCTTCTTTCTGTGTGAAACCTTTCGTAACAAGACGTGCCTTGTATTTTTCAACATTGCCTTTAGAATCCCGCTTAGTCTTAAATATCCATTTGCAACCAACGGGTTTCTTGCCTTTAGGCAACGGAACGATATCCCAAACGTCATTGTCGTACATAGATTTCATTTCTTCATTCATGGCATTAATCCACAATTGAGAGTTAGAGCTTTCCACAGCTTGTTTGATATTAACAGGATCATTTTCAAACAAGCCAATGTCAAACTCATGTTCTTGAAGATATGCATAATCCTTCGATTGTGTAGATCTTTTCTCTCTAGTAGATCTCCTAACTGGCACAGGCTCTAGATTTTCTTGAGGTTCAATTACAACTTGATCTTCAACAAGAGGAGGAACATCATTACCAACTTCTGAATCTCCCACAGGCCCTAGGCCATCAACATTTGTCATGTCAATGTCAGGGTTTGGGTTGGGTTCAGGTCCATTTGTGTTCTCTATTCCATGTTGAGTTTCTAACTGAGTTGTTTGGGATGATGAAGTTTGCACATTGTCAAAAGATGTATTTCTAAATGCAATCGGAATTTGAATAAAACTAGGATTTTGGTCCATAGTCTCATTCGCATTCGTCTCTTCTTCTTCTTCAAAAATACTATCTTTTGTCATATCTCCCCCTACAAACTCATTATTCTCAAAAAAATTTGCACTTCCTGACTCGAAAACTGTATGTTCTGTTGGATTATAGAATTTGTACCCCCTAGATCGTTCAGAATAGCCTATAAAGTAACAACTAACGGTTCTTTCGTCCAGTTTCTTTTCGCTTGGCTTATAAGGCCTAGCTTCACATGGACATCCCCAAACTCTCAAATGATTCAAGCTAGGCTTGCGCCCAACCCATAACTCGTAAGGGGTCTTGTTAGCTGCTTTAGTAGGCACTCTATTAAGTATGTATGCTGCAGTCTTTAAGGCTTCTCCCCACAAATTCTCAGGTAGAGTTGTACGAGCAATCATACTTCTCACCATGTCTTTAAGGGTGCGATTTCGTCGCTCAGCAACACCATTCATTGCAGGCGAACCTGGCAACGTATACTGAGGCACAATTCCGCATTCCTCTAAGTATTTTGCAAAGGGACCTTGACGCTGTTCTCCTGATCCATCATAACGACCGTAGTATTCACCACCACGATCAGAACGAATGGACTTTATACGTTTGTTAAGTTGTAACTCAACTTCCGTTTTGAACTTTATGAACACGTCTAATGCTTCCGCCTTTTCTTTTATTAAGTAAATATGACCATATCTTGAATAATCATCTATGAATGTGATAAAGTAACGGTGACCATTTCTTGTAGCCTTTGGAAAAGGACCACAGATATCCGTATGAATCAATTCTAAGACATCATTACACCTTTTTGCATCATACTTACGTTTATTAGTTTGTTTTCCTTTTATACAATTTACACAATCACTTAAGTTTGTAAAATATAAAGGTTGGAGAATATCATTAGACACAAGACGTTCTATCCTTTTCATAGAGATATGTCCTAATCGCTTGTGCCATAATGTTGCAGATTTCTCGCAAGTTAATTTACGTTTTCTATTATCTATGTGCAGTGCCTCTGAATGTGAAGTGTCTATATCTAGAAAATAAAGATTATCATAAGAAGACAGGATACCAGAAGCAAGAAGCTTAGAATCTTGACACAAACTGAAATTTCCATTACTAAATGAACATACATAACCATTTTTGTCCAAATAAGATACAGAAATTAGGTTCCTTCTGAAAGATGGAACCACTAAAGCATCAAAACTTAAATAAAATCCTGTCTTACATAATAATCTAAATTTTCCTATGCTTTCCACTTCTACTTTGTTGCCATTTCCTACGTAAACGTAGCGCTCCGCCTCACTTGGCTTGCGATGGCTTAGGCAACCTTGCATCGACATACTGATGTTAGTCGTTGCACCTGAATCTATCCACCAAGTATATCTAGATACAGAACTTAAATTAACTTCAGAACAAACTAAAGCGAGAGACATACTTTGTTTTCCCATGAGGGGCTTAATCTGACTTAGATTCGACATTATGTTTAGATCTGAAAATTCAAGAACAAAGAAATAATTTAGATACATGCTTCACGATTTGATCCTTAATCATAATTCTAAAATCTATCTAAAGGCCTGTGTAAAACTATTTTCTCCATTAAATCTTTAGCCAAAAACACCATTCAGTAATGAAAACACCTTTGGGTGCAATCATTACCTTCAGGCACTTTGGCGTAGTGAATAAAGTACAAACATGTAACATTTTTGTCAATCAACCTTTGGGTCAAATTAACATATCCATGAACTAACGACCAGGCCAGTCAACAGGGGGAGGAGGATCACAGACGGATCACTTATGTTCCAAGCCCCTGATGCTTTTCTAGACATCGCTAGTCCATGTGTGTTGCAACTTATTTTTATTCACTACCCTTATGCACCAAACAACTTAGTAGGCGCCAACCCTCCTTTGGGAAAGCTAACACCCACGTCCATTGTCAGCACGTCATTTCAACTTGTCATGAGTCATCCTTGCAATCATCTTACAAAGAGCGGTTCGTTTGCGAACATCAATGCTTGACTCATGCGAAAACAGCACATGTATACCTAAAACGCCTTTAGTTAGATTTCAAAATTATGCCTAAAACCTAATCTAGGACGTACCTATAGTATCTACTCGTCCTAAATAGAATACAGTATCTTATAGCACTTTTAAATTAGAATATACTAATTTTATATGTCAACTATATTCATCAAAATATTTATTAGGTTTTAGCAAAACTTTAGCAATTTCTACAATGATTATCTTTTAGAAATGCTTCAATAATTTTATTGCTTCCATACTTAGTATAAATTTTATGCCATAATAAGCATTATTGATATCAAATCAGAATTTAGTATTAGAGCCTTTAATTGGTGTTAATACCAATTTTAAATAATATCTAAATTCTAATAATTAGGCTAAATATAGCATAATATATATAGTAATTATAGCAATTATAGCAATTATAATTATTATAACCTAAATTACAATTACTTACAATTACTCACAATTACTCCTAAAGTCTGAAAATTTGGTAACCCAAAAATAATCTAGACTTAATAAAATTTTCAGATATGGAATTGAGGGAAAACCGAATTTTTTTTTTTTTTATGGTCGAAAAATCTAAAACAGTCATTTTGAGGGCTTAAACAGCAATTTTTAGGCCTGAAAAATCGTCTTTGACAACAAAGTTGTTAATGGCTGGCTAGATCCTTTTTCAAGGTTTCCGAATTGTGGTCGTGCGTCCAAATCAGAGTTACGAGTCAAAAGTTTGATCTGTTTTAAGATCACTACCTCAAATCAATTGTTTATGACTAGATCTGAAAATTCAAACCTAAATTACTTTCTCTAATTCGAATTTAAAACCTTAAATTGTTGCATAATTAATCCTTTCTTATTTTGAAAATTAAAATTTCAAATAAAAACTTCTCCAAGATCGCACGAAGCGCAAGGATGGGTTCAAATTTAAGATTTTAATTCAAAACCGCATGGAAAAACGGTTAAAGCAAAATTTTAACAATTCCTTTTGCAACAATTAAATTCGATATGAAAAATAGAAAGCAATTAAAAACGAATTAAACTGCAATTCTTACATAAGGTTGCTCTGATACCACTTGTTGGTTTTACTTTGTGAGTTTTCCTAATTACTTTAAACCACAACCAAGATCTACTCCTTTGTAAGAAATTAAACTTAATGCACAGCGGAACTTACTTTCCATCTTCAAAGGCCTCCGTATGCTATCAATCAGACAGCTTCCAAGGCTCTGGGTTGATACGCTCCTGGTCTTGACTTGAGTTATTGGCTCTCGAGTCCTTCCAAGAACTTGCAATCCTTTTCTCTGGCTACCCTAAATATTATGACAGAGTATCTTGTCTTTCAATGGAGCAGACAATTATGATGAATTGATTGCAAGCCTTGGAGACTCAGCCCTTTTATAGCAGTGCAAAAACCCCAAACCTAGGGCAGCCGAAATTTGCTAATACTTGGAAAACAAGTTTTCCAAGAAATCTTGATTTCGGATTTTAAGGATCTGGAAATCAGGAACTTCCAGAAAAACCGAAATAAATCAGAATAAATTCTGATTTCCTTATTTAGTCTATATTTATTACTGCTATTATTTTAATCAACTATAATCGGTCCATTAACAATTATATTGATTAACATTGTTCTATATGTATTCGTATCCAAAACCTTATATATATAAATACGTATAATGCCATGACTTAATTAATCACATTATTTGGCATATTTTAATCATTACATAAATGTAATCTTGCGACAGTATTTGATATTATAATCATAATGCACGCATGTCCAACTTTATTATTGTAATTAGACGTCTCTAAATCCAACACAAACATCTAAAGGATTGTAGTTGTTCATACTCATCAAGGTTGACCTTTAGAAAGCGAAGATGCAACAAACTACCAATCTCCTCCGGCAGTTCACATCTACCTTCTCCTTGTATGACCAATAAACGCAAAGTTTTCTTAAGTGAATCATTTGGGGGAACAAAAAATCGACCTCCTCCAATATTAACGGTTATTACCAAGGTGCGTAAATTTCTAAGATTGAATATCCTTTCAATTTTACTTTCTGGAACAGCGACATGTTGTGCAGTTAAAGGTATATTATCAGATTCACCATTTGGTTCTACTCTGCAACATTCTCCTTTCGATACATTCTTAGCCAGATCATGCATCAAATCATGCATAACATAGTACCTTCTAGGCCCCCCGAATTGCAGTATTCTTCTTTCGACATGTTTTTCAAAGAAAGATTTTCTTAAAAGGTAGTTGAAGTATTCTTCTCCGATATCTTCAGGTCTTTCTTCTCCATGTAACTCTTGGTGTATGAATCCAGTGGCCATCCACATTTTGATCAACTCATCTTTGTCGAACTTATAATCTTGAGGAAATATGCAACAAAATCTAAAGCATTCTTGCAAATGTGCTGGTAGATGGTAATAGCTCAATTTCAGCACATCTGCCATATCCTTAGCTTGTTCTAAGTTGATCAGTGAATCACGGTTCAAAATTCTTTTCCAGTATTGGAAATTAACGTTTGAATTCAGCAAGCTTCCAATCACCTTTGCTGCAAGGGGGCTACCTCGGAGTTTCTTTACAATATCATTTCCGATTTCTTGCAAAGCTCCATGATTGTCAGGGTTATCACCAGAAAATGCATACTCATTCAATAGTTCTAACAACTCTTGCTCTTTCAAGCCTCCTAATATTAGATTTTCTCGTTCCACGTTAAGCACACGAGCAAGCATCACAGCCACTGATTTCATTCTAGTGGTGATTAAAATTTTACTTCCTTGTTGTACAAATTTTAAGGGTGCAACCAATTTTTCCCAATCACCCATGTTATCGTCATTCCAAGCATCATCTAGAATGAGAAAAACTTTCTTTGAAAGTACCTTTTCCTTCAAGATTCTGTGAAGGCGATTTAATGATTCATTACCATGGCATTTTTCCCCAAGTTCTTGGAGAATTTTTCTTGTTATAACTTCAACATTGAAGCTTGTTGAAACACAAACCCAAATTGTTTCTTCAAAATGATTCTCTCTGCTGATTTCTTCGAAGATTAACTGTGCAAGAGTGGTTTTCCCTAATCCACCCGCCCCCACAATACAAAAGGCAGAGATATTTCCCTGAGATGTTGGTTTCTTTAACCATTCCATTATCTCGGCCTTCTCACTTTCACGGCCAAAAACTTTGATTTCGGTTGAAAGGGAAGTAGTTTCTCGATTAGAATTGTAAACTGGCTCATTATTGGGTTTTGTATGGCCATGAACATCTACTGCAGTTGCAAATTGGAAGAAAATGCCAACATCTGCGGCAGCCCGATCTAACTTTTTCACAGTTTCCCTCAATCTCTTCAATATATCTTCACTTTTGGAAGAACCACTAAATTTGTTCTTGAGCGAGTGTATTTTTTTCTTCACTAGTGGTAGAACAGTTGAAGAGGAAGATCCACTAACCTGATCTCGATTTTTCACCATGTCTTCCAGCTCCCGGTAGTTGAGTTCGTCAAGCACGTCTTCAGCTGCTAAGAAAGCTTCTTTGAATTGCTCCAGCCATTCATTCACCCCTGAATTCGGGTGCTTGAATTTTAGCACCTCGGCAACACCCATGACAGCTTTGATCTTGGGAAGAGCTGCTTTCAGGCTACTTAGCTGGGATTCAGTATCGGCAGGTAGCATACGCTTTCCCAAGTACAAATAGGCCGTTTCGACTAGTTTGCTAATGACAGCAGATCCTGCCCATTGAGCAACGGTTGAAAGAGCTACCTCCATGGAGATTTTCCTCTTCTAACTTACTATCTCTCTGTTTTTTTTTCGGTTTTTTTTTTCCTTTTCCTTTTTCTAAGAATAAAAATTTAGCAAGAAATGGATAAGCCAAGAGAAATTTGATCGGATAATAATGAAAGTTGATTACCAAGAGAGATTGGGAAATGAGAAACAAAGTAGCCAAAGATGAGAGAGGGAGAGAGATTGTAAGGACGAGATTGCTTGAGAGGAAGACAAATTGCTTTTTTTTTTTTTTTTTTTGCTTTTTTTGTAAGAAAGCCGATTAACAAGAGAAACAAACGGACAAATTTTAACTAGCAGGGTTGTTGTGTACAGAACTCAGAAATATTGTTTATGTAGTAGATTTTTGGAAGAAAAATGAATCGAGAAATTGAGATTCAAAGAGAAAAATACAGATTGTATAAGGAGAGATTGAGTTTGGTAGCTTTCTTGCAGATGCAAAGGAGATGAAAAATCAATAAAGTTGAGTTCACACAACATTATTGGTGATCAGATTCTCTGTGGCATGCACAAACTAAACATCATAGGTAGCAATTGATTAATAAGTCTAAATACCTTCAGAAAAACTTAATTACACTGTCGGTGACCCGATACACAAATTGTGCTTTCCTAGCTAGAAGCACTGTGTAATCAACAATATTGGCGATCAGTATCTCTCTGTGTAATCGTTGTAGGTAGCAAATAATTAATTGGCATTATTTATTAATAAAGTACAGCGTCAGTGACCCGATACATAGTAAATTAATATCATTTTCAGGTCAAACAAATGGAAACTTTGATTCACGGGATACCCTATACAAATTGTGCTTTGGTAGAAGCACAGTGTATATTAAAAAAATGCATTGGGGTACGTACTTTTTGTCCCTATTCCCTTGTAGCCAGCTTCAATAGAATCAAATTTGGGGGCTTTTACCCTTTTCCTAGAATGCACAACTTTTCCTTTCCTTTCAGTTAGAATAATGGCTCAAAGAACTGCTTGAAATTATTGAAAACTTAATTAATAATGCACATGTGTTTCGAATATATTATACTTATTATTCAGTTCCTTTAATTTATAACATTTTTTTAACTAATAAGCCTCATTTCTAACAACTATTATTTGATAATTAAGTTTTTCCTTTCAAATTACAATCACGTAAAAAGATTTGGATTTGTACGATTGAAATTTCAAGAGAAATAGTTATAGATTAGAGGAACCATCCTAGTAATTAAGCCGCAAATAAAAAGTTTTTGATAATTAAGTTTTTCCTTTCAAATTACAATCACGTAAAAAGATTTGGATTTGTACGATTGAAATTTCAAGAGAAATAGTTATAGATTAGAGGAACCATCCTAGTAATTAAGCCGCAAATAAAAAGTTTTTGATAATTAAGTTTTTCCTTTCAAATTACAATCACGTAAAAAGATTTGGATTTCTACGATTGAAATTTCAAGAGAAATAGTTATAGATTAGAGGAACCATCCTAGTAATTAAGCCGCCGATAAAAAAAATAAACCTGCTTGTAATTAATTAATTATATCTTAGAAAAAGAAACATACCTACCGCTCCATGTTGCTTGACAGCAAGTAACTACTGAGTGCACTCTCATACACCTACCGAAGGGGATTCAAATATTTTGGATATGGACAACAAAAAAAACAAAATAGAGTTGTCCATTGGATGAATCCAATAAGAGGGCATAAAAATCAATTGAATCTTTTTTATAAAAAAAAAAAAACTCTATATTAGCGTGTAATATTTTTGATGAAAATATTGTAAATTAATACTTTTATTGGACTCATGTATTTTTTGTAATTTTTATAAAGACTGAACACGGAATGCATTTTGCTATGAAACCAATGTGTTTTCAATAATGAAGATTGTTTTTTGCTTTTCAATTTTAACATTCATCTCGCTCCCCTTTTTAGTGTTATTCATATATGATCATCTCATCCGGTTTTTATTTTTCCCCTACCAAATAAATTGATCCCAATAACTCTTCTCATTTTTTAAAGCAAATATAGAATATAGATCATCATGCCAATGAGTTTGTACTTGCAAAAAAAAATATACTATGTATCTATCTACCTTCTAATTATAATTGCTGCTCAGCGCAGACTATAATTCTAATAATTACTCTTTAGGAAAATGATTGATTATGAACTCTCTCTTTTTCTAACTAATTAATGAACTGTTTGTATTTGTGCTGCTCTCGCATGAATACTAACATATGAAATAAAAATTAAAAAAGAGAAACAACGATTGAAACGGAAGATACAGCAGGGCAAGGTATTTATTATCTTTTTACTTTTTATTTTTCTGCTAACTTAGAAAGCTTTTTCGGAAATTGATGAGATTATTTGTTTTAAAGATTACCGATATTTTTATTAATACCCCAAAAAAAAAACAAATTATCAAATCTGCCCTCACCCCAAAATTATTTTTAAAACTACCCCAACCGTCCGCCTGCTGGGCGGTCCAGTTTTCCTAGCAGACCGCCCACTGGCTGGGTGGTCCGCTAGTGAAATTTTTTAAATTTTTTTTTTTTAATTTGTTTTAAATATGGTACATTTATTTGTTTGAATGTTTTATATTAAATTGTTGTAATGATTTATAGGATATATATTTATTATTTGTTGACGATTATATTTTTATAATTGACGATTATTTTTATATGTTATGTAATTGCCTAGTTTTTAATATAATTGGTTAATGTTTTATATTTAGTTTGTTAATTGTTTAATGTTTTTAAATGGTAAGTCCAAATGGTAATCTAAATGGTAAGTCTAAACATGAAACATAACAGTCCAAACATGAAATATAATAATCCAAATATAAAAGACTAGAAATCTATCAAACTAAAAAAACATAAAAACCCTAACGACGAGGACGAGGGCGAGGTCTGGAGAGCTCCAACCTAGAAGGTGCACGGCGGTCCCTCTGCGACGGCGGACGCCTTTGGTGAACCACATCCTCCTGCATGTTCCTCCTGCGCCCATGGGTCCTCCCCCAGGTGTAATGCATGCTCCTCATGGATCTCCGCCTGTGTACGCAACACCCACGGATCGGCCTCCCAAGTAGAAGGATACGTAGCCGGATGCGGTGTGCCAAATATAGCAGAGGCAAAGCCATCTGCAGTCTGCACCCCACTCCCACTAGCCTTGCCGTCGTGCTGTCTGCTCTCCATATATCGCGGTCTGTGGGAGCTAGATGGCTCATATCCGCCATCATCTCCAGCGAGGTCATCCAATGAGAAGTCAAATCTGCCGGCAGCTTCATCATGCATGTAAACAATGTTACTTTTGCTACATAGAAATAACGAATAAATTAATTAGTAAATGAAGTTTTGCTACCTCGGTGAACTGCACTGGAACTCCATGCTCGGTGTAGTGCGCGTTCCACGCGTTGTTGTTCAACACCCATTGGTGGATCGCCCAACTCGAGCCATCATCTGCAAAAATTAAGATAAATTAATAAGAATGGACTTTTAAAGAGACACTTAATAATGTGTATGACATATTATTACCTGCAGGAGGTGGTGGCATCTCATCAGCGTAGACAGGGACTCTAGGCTGCTCCGAATCTGGTGGTGGGGGCTTTATCTCGAGCCAATTGATGTCCTCCCCAGCGTCGTGCAACATACCAACGAGGCGCCCGTCCCAGCCAGAGTCATCCACAATTGGTGCACTGTGTTGGAGCATTTGACATCCTATCGCTCTCCAACTTTTTCTCGCCATGCACACCAAGCTGTGTGCCACTCCTCTAATACTAGTCAAAATCTGCGCACAATGTATCTCGGGGGTGCGATGCCTCACTGTCATCATCATCTCGTCTTGCATTTTACAGTGATTTCAATGTAAACAACTAATTATCTGTAATATTAAATAATGCTATTTAAATTTGGAATACAAAACCAACGTACCTCCATAGATGCAAGTGAGACACGGTGACTGACATGTGGGGTCCACAGCAGAGGACTAAATGTGTCAGGATAGTGAGGGGGATAATCTCCAAAGAGAGCCTCTGCACCGATGCCCATGCACCGGATGCCTCTGCACCAGATGCTGCTGTACCGGTTGCCTCTGCACCGGATGTCTCTGCACCGTGATCATGTGAACTACCCCCGTCTCTAGAGGGGTATCCCATGCATGTCCCCGTCTAGTTCTGACCATACTACATTTCAATAAACAGAAGATTCTACTTTATAAATCCTGATTTATAAACTCTAATTTATAAACTCCAATTTTGTCAACCCTAAACCCTAATTTACAAACTCTAATTTTGGAAACCCTAATTTTGAACAATTCAATCGCGTCGAGAAAATCAACAACCCACACACGATAATTAACAATTCAACCATAATTTATAAACTCCAATTTTGTCAACCCTAAATCCTAATTTACAAACCCTAATTTTGGAAACCCTAATTTTTAACAATTAAATCGCGACGGGAAAATCAACAACCCGCACACGATAATTAACAATTCAACTCTAATTTATAAACTCCAGTTTTGTCAACCCTAAATCCTAATTTACAAACTCCAGTTTCGGGCGGCGGGGAGGCAGAGAGCAAAAGAGAGAGGAGGGAGAGAGGGGGGTCGGGCTGCCCGCTGAAAAAAAAAAATTCAACTAGTGGACCGCCCAGCTGCTGGGCGGTCAGCTGTGCATAGTGGACTGCTCAGCCAGTGGGCGGTCAGCTATAGAAACTGGACCGCCCAGTGGCTGAGCAGTTATGGTAGTTTTAAAAATAATTTTGGGGTGAGGGTAGATTTGATAATTTGTTTTTTTTTTGGGGTATTAATAAAAATATCGGTAAAGATTATGATAAGAACGAAATCTACAGGGGAGGAGGAACTGACAGAGAGAGGAAGAATTCAGGCGCTTCAGTATGGGTCTCGATAAGATTTTTTTTATGATTTTAAGATATCTTATACTAGTTTCTCTAGTAGGGGTCAATGGGTCTGGTGGAGACATTTTCATACCCATACCCATTAAAATTGACTTTACTCATACCCTATCATTACCCATTAAAAATTGACTTTACCCTACCGTACTCTTACCGGTTAATATTATCGGGTAACGAAATGGTAGCGGGTGAATAACAGATAATAATAATATAATAATTTGTTTTATTATATTTTACAAATAAAACATCAAAAATTCATCCATTACACACATATGTAATTGCATTACTAATAAAAAATAAAAATAAATGTGCAATCAACTCCAACTAAATTGTTTTTTTATAAAGCACCTTATTGGCGTGAATATATTCCATAAATTCACCTCAAAACATTTAGATTTTCAAGTGTCATACAAATTATATTTTACTCCTTACATATGTAAGATAACCATCTAAATTGTTTTTTTACTCATCATTAGAATTTTTTATTGCAGAAGCACTTATTTATTTTGTTCCACTGGTAAAATCAATTTCAAATGGTGTATGCGATAATTAGGGAGTATGTTTCTACCAAGTGTTTGAGGTCGAAATTTTTATTTATAACATTATTTCAAAAAAAAAATAAGCCAAAACATCTCGAAATCCGGATTTTTTTAATTCTACCCAGGCCGCACTGGTGATCTGCGGTCCCAAATATTGGGGGCCGCACAATGCCCTTGCGGCCCCAGCCAGTGGGTCGTACAATGCCCCTGCGACCCCAGGGCCGCCCAATGGTAATGCGGTCCCTATTTCTTTATATTGTTGTCCAGGAGAGAGAAATTCATTTCTCACTCTCACCCATTCTCTCTCCTGGACAAGAGCTTCTGATCTGTAAGTTTTTTGTTCTTTTCTTTTTCTTTTTTTCTTTTTCAGTAGGTTAATAATTAATTTAGTTAATTTTAAATTTTAGATTTCTTGTGTACTAGATTCAAAATGGCTCTTATGGTATCCATTTATACTGGTGATGATATTTTAACAGGCCCTAATGGGGTTTATTATAGTATCGGGCATGTTATTGTGATTCTGGTATTGTGGGGTACTAATTAATTATGTGGGGATTAACTCGTGGTATCCATTCAAAATGGCTCTTTGGATAGAAGACAACACAACAGGATTTCGCAATGGATAAACGTACTAAATAATAGGAGAAAAGGACACTAAGCCGGTCGAGATACACAGGAAAGACATAACAGAGCTGCTCGTAATGCACGAGGTAGTTAATTTTTTTTACTATTCAATTTCAACTTTTAAAAAATTATTGAAACAATCAAATTTAACAGTCACTATTTGTTTGTAAATTTGCAGGTTGAGAGCCAATCAATGGATTAGATGTTTATCTTGGAGCTAAATCAATGTTTTAATTGTATTTGTAAGAACATTGTTTGTTTTAGGTTTATTAGACGTATTTCTATTGTACTCGTGAGAACATTAACATTATATTGTTCTATTGTTGGCTTTATTTATTTATTTTTAGATTATTATGGCTCCTTTATATTTATTTTTATGGCTTCTTTATATTTGATCTGACAAACAAAAAATATTTTCAGATTAAACAACATTTAAAACAAAAACCAAATAAAAAACCAAAACAAATAAAAAACCTTTCTGATAAAAAAAAAATGGGGCCGCAGGGGCATTGTGTGACCCCGAGTATTTGGGGCCGCAAGTCACCGGTGCGGCCTGGGTAGAATTGGAAAAATCCAGATTTCGAAGTGTTTTAGTTTATTTTTTTTTAAATATTATAAATAAAAATTTCGGTGTTTGAGGGGTGTCTTGTAATAAATACTCATGTATAGTTTTTTTAAACTTTAATAGAAATATCAGCTGGTTCTGGCCTTAAAAATAGCAGTGTATAAGGGTACTTTTCACTCATTATGAGCCTAGTAAAAAGAGACTGTAAATAATCAGATATGGCCTGGTAATATCAAAAATCGACCACGTTACTGTTTATTTATCTAAATCAACGAAAAAGTATATACATTCATGGGATAAAAAACATACTTACAGTGTGTGATTGTCTTCTGTGATTCCATTTTAATCCGAATTTTAAAACTTGAAAACAAGATTGATGTGGAGGATTGAAGTAGAAAGCAAATAAAAATTGAAGTGGAATTGTGAGCCATATATTCATTTCTGGATTAAAACAGCTTGGAAGATTTAGTCTAGTTCGTCAAGATTTGCACATAATTCAAATATTACAAAATAAATAAATTAGCAAATTTGATGTCCAACCATTATTTTTTTTTTTTTTGAAATCATGGGTTGGAGGTCAAGCCACCCAACACACTTTCAAACTCCTATATATATTATAGAGGATTTCTCCACTTTGTGGGTTTAGAACCCATGACCTCCCACATGGGAGCCAAGTACCTTTGCCATTAGATCAAAGGCAAGTTGTTAACCATTGTTAGTTTAATCAGCACTAAGCTGCTAATTTTCGCCTCCCAAACAAACCAAATAAATTTAGAGTTAATTTGATCATGTTCAGCCACTGCACAAATTACTATATTTTATTTCTACATAAATATCATATGATCAAAATTCTCCGGACTAGCATTTTTGCAATGTGCATGCCCTTTATTATTGATCTATTCAGGGAAATTGGATTATGATTGAATGGTTACATTATTATCTTTTAGTTTTTTTCATGAAACATATCTTAAATTTTGATTTTTGTTTCATTCGGCCTAATTTCGTTGAATTATCAATCCAGCTGGCCTCTTTTTGACGCAGCCCAAATTGACCCAATTATAGAATTATCAATCCAAGCCCAGCCCAATTATATATGTCCCTGTTTGGGCTCAACAAACCGCTCTCTGCCCTGATTAAGTGGATCTGCATTCCATTTGATTGGACTCCGATTGCCAAGATTAGGAAAAATATATATATAATTCTGGTACAAAACTTTGCCAGTTGGTACAGCAAGAAAATGATTGAAATCTATTGAGAGTAGTAACTCGGGTTCAAACCCGATAAGGAGGCAATTATGAAAAGGAGGAAGTATCAAAATTCCCTGAAAAACCAATAATTATTCAACTTGTATCTCAGAAGAGTTTCAATTGATCATTAATTCTAACAATTATCAACTCATAATCTGGTGCTGATTAATTTTAGTCACAGAGAGTAATAAACTGTAATTTCAAGTTACAGAAGAAAATACACATTTCTAGCAGTAAATGATCACAAATTCGAATCAATACCAGTAATTGAGGAGAATTGACATGAGCTCATAGCAGTTGGGTTTAAACCCGAAACAAAAGGCAGCATGCTTTTGTTGAATATTGATTCAATAGTGGAGTTAGTGGATTCCAAAATTAGTTAGTACATCTATAATTTGCAATTTTAGCATACTGCACAGCAGGGGTATTTTAGGAAATATAGATGTTATATTTAGATTAAATTATATTTTTAGGTATAGAGTAGTCCTTTAAATATGTATGAATTTCTGTAATTTAATGAATTGAGAAAATACAATTGAGCAGTTTTCAGAAATCTGTTTAAGTATACCAGCAGTTTTTCTGTTTCCAGCAATTCTCTGTACCAGTACGTACCAGAAAAGTCTGCTGTATACTGCCCCGTTTCCAATAGCTTTGCTAGGATTCAATTAAAAAACTGCATAAATAAAAAGAAAGGGCACAATACATGAATGAGAGAAAATTCAAATAGCCTAAAAATCACAGCACACACATCATAACTTAAGCTAATTGAATTAGGCACCAATCATCAATTCACACAAAGTAATTCAGTTTAGAAGTTTGAATTAAAGGGAATAACAAAAGTGATGCTGGCAATTAAAGACTAATCAAGGCTGTTAGGCAGTTAGTATATCCTAGGCAATTAATATTTCGGTTAAGCTTTCTGTTAAACAAATGTAAGTAGTATTAATATCAGATAACAGGTACTGGTATTTGCTATATATAGCGATGTACTCTGTATCAAGGACATAATACAAAACCATTCATCTTTCTCTCAAACTCTTATAGTAACAAAAATATCACAGTTCCATTGCCCACAGGGTTACTTTATGGTTTGTAGTTTATTCATACAAAAATAGAAGATAATGAGATGACCCAACCTACATGAAAAATCTTCTGGTAAGTAATAATATGTCTTGTAGTTTCACACTTTTACTTCTTCTATGATCTATTTTGTTTTTTAAACTAGAAATGCATTGCATTTACTTAAATTTTTTTCTTTTATCAATGATGTAAGATACATATTTTTCAAAATTCTGCTCTTTTATTATGATCTGTTGGGGTTATCATTTGTCATTTTACTCCTAGATCTGTAGGTGCTCATATTATATCTTTTGCCAATTTTTGAGTTGAGGTTGGTTAAAGGTGATGGATCTACATTGAATTATCTCTTTTATTACCTTTGCAGGGGACAGTGGATGGACTACACCGCAGTGAAGCCTGACTGGTACTGGTTTAGGGTTGGGCAGTACCAGTACCATGTTTTGTAAGTGTCTGTTGATGGTTCTGTTTGTAACTGATTATGGTATTATATTGCAGTTTTTGTGTAGTGTTTTTAGTTTGTAAACTCTGATTAGCTAAGTAGATGCTGTAGTAGGTAACAATGGTGATGTTATGTACTATTGATGTTTCTGGATAAGTTCCATACCAGTGGTGATATTATTGTGATTGAACAGTAAAAGCAAGCCTTAATTAGTACTCTAAATTGATAATTACTCACATTATATATTATAACGAAAAGAGTTCATTTACTGAGAGAAAAATCCTGATGATGAGATGACTGTAGCTCTTGTTGAAAACTACATTGGATTGGATAGATGTTCTATCAATTCCTGTGTTGTTGTCAAATAGCAGATTGAAAGGAGAAGAAAGACCAACAATGAAGGACCTCTAGCTGTACCTCCACTTCCTTCATTGTTGCCCTTTCTCTCCTTTCAATCTCAGAGGAATTTCAGATCTCGACTTCACCAGCGCCGAAGCGACGGCGCACCTCTCATCCTTTCGATGTTATTGTAGAAAAAGCAAGGGTTTCATGATTCTTCAACCTCTGCATTAACGCACCGTTTGCGATCAGAATTCAAACCAATGCAACCCACGTCTTTAATGCGCAGGGACCTTCAATTTTCGTGCGGATTTCAATCGGACAGTCCAGATCTAATCTCATGTTTTGAGTTAACTCGGAGGATATGATTTCCTCACCTGGCTGCTTGTAAGTGAATTACGATCTCAGTTGGAGTATTTCTTGGGCCTGATTGGGCCTAAGCAAAGCGCTTATGAACGAATTACGATCAAGTTGGAGTATTTCTTGGGCCTGATTTGGCCCAATAGAAGCCTTCTCCTCATTTTCTATTAGACGAATCGCCAAAGCATTTTCTTTACTGCACCCGGTGCACAACAAACTGACATTTTGTACACTGGTTCCTACAAACCTAATCTAATTTTATTAATTTGATTTGACAATAAAATCCCGTCCCTTTCTAATTGAACATTTAAATTGCATCCGGAAGGAATAAAAATTTGCGTCCTTAATTTCAGTTTATTAAGGTAAAATATTTACTTGAAATTCATATGTGATAAAATTAAGCTGCAATTAATATACTGGCTTTGGTAATAGCAGCAACAAAAAGTAAAATTAAAAGAGAGAGATTACTTGATCATTATCTATTCTAATAATTTTAATCTTATTAAAATTCGAGTTAAAATGAAAATCTAACATGCCTTACAAAAATGATGTGATTTTGACTCATATTTGACCACTTATCAAGCGATTTGAATTTTTAATAATCTAAACTTAATGTGCTCAAATAGATATATACAAAACCCAAGATAATCAATACTAGAACAAATGAGCTCAAATAGATATCTACACAACCCATGATAATCATACTATGCCAAAATCAATGATGGACGCACACAAACACACAGAAAAAAAACTTGCCTCCCTGATCTAAAATATCTGTCAAACTTTTTTTTAAATAATTATAAAATAAAATCCATTCTAATTTTTACGATTAAGACATATTAATTTGATTGTCACGAGATTATGCATGATGGAAATTTACGGGTATAAAAATCACAAATTAATTTATGAGTACCCACATTCATAGATATGTATTAAAAGTATAATTATGAGAATGTACTGGAATGAATGTTAATTGTACCGTTGATTTAGTTGTGAGAAATCATATTTTTTTTTTCTAAAATGCTTGATATCAAAACAATTATACATATTAATAATTATTAATATAATTAAATAAAGTAGATTAAATAATAACATAACCAAAACTTATTAATTATTTTTTCATAACAGGGTTTTGCTCGTATACTTGTTATTCAATTACTGTAAAAATCAATTAAAAATTAAATTAGTAAATTGATTATTACTAATTAATGCTTAATTTGTTTGAACTAAAATACAAATATTTTTTAATAATTTTGTTATAATGACCGGTTACATCATTTAGATATAGGCGGAGTTAATTTGAAAATGTGTTATTATATATCTCTGAAATTTCAATTTAAAAATAAATGTAAGAGAAATTAATAAATTGGGAACAAGGAGAGATATAATACCTTCATGAATAAACCACAGTGGCGCGCAGTTATTTGTACGTATCTCATACATGGTATTTATGTAATTACATTTTTTCCATGTGCTTAATGAAGTGGAGCTTGCATAATTTCATCATCTACTTCTTTGGACATTGATCACACCTATACAACAGCATACTTGTTGGTGGGGTCCATGTTTGTGTCAAATTTAATAGAACAAATCAGGAACACAAAACTCCCATGAATCTCCCTTCCCTCCCTTATTTTTATATCACAAAATTGTTTTCTTACATACTACCCTCTCTGTATAGAGAGTATTTTATATCTATCATAGGGCTTACAGCTCACCTCTATTATCTTAGAAACAAATCATAATTCAACCTAAACTTGGAAGTAAATTACACACCAATCAATTATGACAAATAAAGGAAATGCAGAATATTTTTGTCCAGCCGTATAAACCAAGAATATATGTTGCCTTCTTTCTTCATTTTCTTCTGGATCGGATGTGAACGTTTGCTTGTACGTATTAGCTTGTAACTTCAACAGTTTGTGTTTGCCTGAGTCATCTACAAGAAGTTACACAAAGACCAACGGATGCAAATGAGAACTCAATCAATTGCAAGAGCCATTGACAGGATTCAAAACTTGAAATAACATAGAGCATGGAACAAACAAAAACTAGGCAGGAAATATAATCATAATAACACTTACGAGGAGGGTTGAAATAGAGCCAGAGAGCTTAGTACCTTTGAATGTCCTTAGAAGTCAGCGAAGTAGGCAACTCTGGGATTTCTTCCAGCAAAGTAGCTTTGTGAATGCGAAGTTCTTGAAGGGCAGTGAGCATCACCATTGTACCAGGCAATGACCGCAGCGAGCTTGCATCATAGATGAACAAACTCTTGAGGGTACTACTGTTTTGTAACAACCATTGCTCTGGCAGGGCCTCCATCCCTGAACACTTGTCAACTCTCAGAGAACTAACAAATCTTAGGCATCTAAGTGGCTCAATAAGAAGGAGACAGAGGTGATCAATATGTAGAGAACTGATCTTTAAAGAGACCAAGTTGTTTCCTTGGTTGACAGTATGTGCTTGTGGCATAGATGAAATTTCAATGAGCTTGTCACATCCACTGATGGACAGGTGTCTGAGCGATGTAAATGCATTTTCAGAGGAAGGGATACAAGTAATATTTGCACTGTTTGCAATATAAAGAGTAGCAAGTGTAGAGAGGTGTGATGCTGACTCTAACAATGACACATCAAGTTCACCACAGTTTCCCATTTCAAGATATTCTAGTTTCGCAGGTAGCAAGATGCTCTGGTTATCAACTGTTACCAGCTTTGGGCTTCCCTTTATAACTAAGTGTTTTAGTGACACAAAGTTCCCAAATGCACCAGTTGGTAACTGAATCAAATTCTCACAGTCTCTGATGGTTAGTTTCTCAACAGATTGTAAATCTAGGTTTTTTTGCTGCAGAAATCCATTCAATGATATTAATTTGGGACATTTGGTAATCTCTATTCTTCTAAGCGATGATTTCATACATGATGGTGCTTCATCTGTAATGCTAGAACTGTGGTGCATATCTGGAAGGGAATTAAGCCCCACCCTATGTACTTTAAATTCGAGAAGAGAAAAAGGAATGGTCGGTATATTGGCCAGGTTTGGGCACTCTTCTATTTCAAGTTCTTTTAGATTTGGAAAGCCATAACAAATGTGTGGTCCTGCCCAGGATTCCCAATTTGGCATGTCGAAGCAATATAGCCTTTCCAAAGCACAATCACTTGTCCAAATTGGAGACCTGTGGCCTGTATAATACCCCATGGTCAATTTCTTGAGATTTGGATTGGGTCGGAGGTTATCAATGACTTGCTCAGGGTCATGATAATTGCTCCCTTTAGTCCATTCCAGGGATAGTGATATAAGACTTTCCTTTTTGGATAGGTTTGCATTTGTAGCTTCAAGTGGATCCCCTACATTCTCAATTTTCTCAATAGAAAGGTATCGGAGATTGTTTAGCATCTCTAGTTCATCTATGTGCTGGCCACTCTCCCGTCCAACAAAAAATTCTAACCCTTGTAGAGAGGTCAACTTGTGCACTCCGTGAATTTTTTGCATTACCTCATTGGGAAGGTTCATATAGCGTAAACTAACAAGATTGGTAATTCCAGTTGTTTCAATACCCTCATAATCTGGATGTCCATTCCCATTGATCATTTCTAGCACTTGAAGATGGTAAAGCTTATAAAGTGAATTATGAAGCAAATATCTATATGATTGTTGTTGTTCATACATATAAAATTTGACCTTTAGAAAGCGAAGATGCAACAAACTACCAATCTCCTCCGGCAGTTCACATCTACCTTGAGCACCTTCTCCTTGTATGACCAATAAACGCAAAGTTTTCTTAAGTGAACCATTTGGGGGAACAAATCGATCTCCAATAAAGGTTATTACCAAGGTGCGTAAATTTCTAAGATTGAATATCCTTTCAATTTTACTTTCTGGAACAGCGACATGTTGTGCAGTTAAAGGTATATTATCAGATTCACCATTTGGTTCTACTCTGCAACATTCTCCTTTCGATACATTCTGAGCCAGATCATGCATCAAATCATGCATAACATAGATCCCTTCAAACACAAAATGTTTTTCAAAGAAAGATTTTCTAAAAAGGTAGTTGAAGTATTCTTCTCCGATATCTTCAGGTCTTTCTTCTCCATGTAACTCTTGGTGTATGAATCCGGTGGCCATCCACATTTTGATCAACTCATCTTTGTCGAAGTGATAATCTTGAGGAAATATGCAGCAAAATCTAAAGCATTCTTGCAAATGTGCTGGTAGATGGTAATAGCTCAATTTCAGCACATCTGCCACATCCTTAGCTTGTTCTAAGTTGACCAGTGAATCATGGTTCAAAATTCTTTTCCAGTATTGGAAATTAACGTTTGAATTCAGCAAGCTTCCAATCACCTTTGCTGCAAGGGGGCTACCTCGGAGTTTCTTTACAATATCATTTCCGATCTTTTGCAAATCTTTATGATAGTCAGGGTTATAACCGTAAAATGCATACTTATTGAACAGCTCTAACAACTCTTGCTGTTCCAAGCCTTTTAACTCTAGATTTTCTCGTTCACCATTTAGCACATGAGCAAACATGTCAGCCACTGATTTCATTCTAGTGGTGAGTAAAATTTTACTTCCTTGTTGTACAAATTTTAAGGGTGCAACCAATTTTTCCCAATCACCCATGTTATCGTCATTCCAAGCATCATCTAGAATGAGAAAAACTTTCTTTGAAAGAATCCTCTCCTTCAAGCTTTTCAATAGGCCATTTAATGACTCACCATTATGGGTTTTCTCACCAAGGTCTTCGAGGATTTTTCTTGTTATATCTTTTACACTAAAGCTTGTTGAAATACAAACCCAAATTGTTTTGTCAAAATGGTTCTCTCTGCTAATTTCCTCAAAGATTAACTGTGCAAGAGTGGTCTTCCCTAATCCACCCGCCCCCACAATACAAAAGGCAGAGATATTTCCCTGAGATGCTGATTTCTTTAACCATTCATTTATGATGGCTATCTCATTCTCACGGCCGAACACTTTGCTTTCGGTTAAAAAGGATGTAGTTTCTTGACTAGAAGTGTGAACAGGCTGATTATTTGGTTTTGCATGGCCATGAACATCTAATGCAAATTGGGAGAAAGGGCCAACATCTGCGGCAACCCGTTCTAACATTTCTACAGCCTCCCTTAACCTCTTCAG
This sequence comes from Carex littledalei, assembly GCA_011114355.1. NCBI lineage: Eukaryota > Viridiplantae > Streptophyta > Magnoliopsida > Poales > Cyperaceae > Carex > Carex littledalei. The sequence continues at coordinate 9,602,497 of CM022079.1, forward strand.
TGTATCTTTACTAATGTTAGAACCAGTAAATTTTCTCTTCAGCGAACCAATTTTTGAAGAGGAAGATCCACTAACCTGATCTCGATTTTTCACCATGTCTTCCAGCTCCCAGTACTTGAGTTCGTCAAGCACATCTTCAGCTGCTAAGAAAGCTTCTTTGAATTGCTGTAGCCAAGCATTCACCCACGAATTCGGGTGCTTCAATTTTAGTGCCTCGCCAACACCCATGACAGCTGCAATCTTGGGAAGAGCTGCTTTCACCCTACTTAGCTGGGATTCAGTATCAGCAGGCAGCATACGCTCGCCCAAGTAGGAAGAAGCCGTGTCGACTAGTTTGCTAATGATTGCAGACCCGAACCATCCACCAACGGTTGAAAGAGCTAACTCCATCGAGATTTGCTTCTTCTGACTTACTATCTCTCTGTTTTCTTTTTTTTTCTTTTTTTTTTCTTTTTTTTGGTTTTTTTTTTTTTCTAAGTAGTGGGGTTCTCGTGTACAGAACCAGAAAAAATACACTGACAATTTGTAGTAGATTGTTGAATGAAAGATGAATAGAGAAATTGAGATTTCAAGAGGAAAAATATCGGTTAATTAACAAAGGAACTCAATGACCAAAAGGATGATTGTATGAGAGAGAGAAAGAGAGATTGAGATCTGAGAAACAGAGTGAAGACAGTAAAGATAGCAAAAGAGATTGAGATCGGTTAATTAACAAGTTTTTTTTTCTTTTTTGAGAACTAACAATGGGTGTTTACAGAATAAGAAAAAACACTAACAATTTGTAGTAGATTTTTGAATGGAAGATGAATTGAGAAATTGAGATTCCAAGATAAAACAAGTTCGAAATCAAAGGAAGTCGATTATCAAAAGAGAGATTGTATGTGAGATATGAGAAACAGAGTAAAAAACAGTAAAGGTAGCATAAGAGATGACAAGCAATAAAGTTAACAGTTGAAACAACATTATTGGCGATCAGATTCTCTGTGGCATGCACAAACTAAACATCATAGGTAGCAATTAATTAATTAGCCTATCCACCTTCAGAAAAACTAAAGTACAGCATCAGCGACCCGTTACACGGTATCTTAATGTTTTCGTCAAAAAAACAAATGGAAACTAAAAGTCAGTGTGAGTCCCGGTCTCCCGGATACACAAATTGTGCTTTCCTAGAAGCAGAGTATACTAAAAAAAAGAAAAAAAAGCACAGTTGATATTAAAAAAAAATTGGGATATTTTGTCTCTGTTCTCTTGTAGCTGATTTTTTCTCTTGTAGCATATTTTGTCCCTATCGCCTTGCAGCCCACGAAGGATTCAAATCGTACGTTCCCGATTCAAAACCTAAAAATTGAATTATTTTAGGGGATCGGACCCAATCAAATGAATTCAGATCCAATGAAGTAACTCAATTTTTGGGTTTTAGATCGGGACCGTCCGATTCGAATTTGTCACAATCCATCTCAAGTGGGGTGTACACATTCCCACTGAATGTCTTAAAGCACCCTGATTGGAGTAGTTTCATTGATTTTTTTTTTTTTTAAGTTAGAATGCCTTAAAGCACTCAGTTCAAATTAATTTTATTTTACGCAAAATCTTCATTATTTGAAAAACTTGTGTTGGCAAATTATTGATAATTCTACAACCGTCCGATGATACAACCTTCTTACGATAGAATTGTGCTTTAATCCCTCATTATATTTTTTAGAACAATTGACGATTTGCATTTTTTTTTAAATCCACTGCGTAGTCGTGAATGGAGCTCAGACTCTCGACATTTGATTAGCCACAATCCTAAGACTTTTCGCCACAAGCCGCAAAAGAGAGATGATGAAACAAGAAGCTTCGCCACATACTTCAAAGTCAACTAACCCTTGCCAGTTAATTTTCTTTGCGGAAAACACATCTATATATCCATGTAGGAAATAATTAATTAAGGAGGTTACCCAACTGGCAACCATGATATAGAAGACAGTCAAATGTCAAAGCCACATCTTAAGGGAAAAAAACACATATGGCAGCATTAGTGATGGCGTACATTGTTGCTTGCTAAATCTCAAATCACGAATTTTAAAGCAAATCGACGGTGATTAAACCCATCGAACCAAAGTAGGTCCGATGCCCATTGGACCTACTCTCAAGTTCTCATAGAAGTGCACAGAAAATAAAAAACTGTGAGTCAGCATGCTTGAATTGAGACCGACTTGTAAATTTTGAAATTCGAAATTAAGACCAAGTTGTATTAGAAATTGTCTCTCCTTTCTAACTAATTGAGAATTCGAAATCACCTTATGACTTTTCATGAAAGCTATAAAATAATAATTGGTGGTATACCCTTGAAATTCCGACATTCTTATTAATATCCAAAGTTAATTAGAAATTCATAAGTACACTCAGAATCTGACCGGTTTTTTTTTTTTTTTTAGAGAGACACTATGAAGAGCAAGATAATGAAATCTAGCACTGAAAATTTGAATTTTTTATTTAAATTATTGATTATATTACTTCTTTTGATTTATAATTAGCATATTTATACTAAAATACACTATATTACTTGAAATTATGTTGAATTACACTATATTACAAGAGGATGGATACACTTACAACAAATTTGAGTTACAACAAAGTTACAACATTCATTTTTTTCATTTTCAAAGTCCAAATCGTCGATCCAAACCGTTCAACATGATCTCCACAATAAAATGTACTTGCAGATCAAATTTTACATTTTTTTGAATTTTTTTACTATTTATTAAGTATTTTACAAAAAATATCCATACTTAGACCATTGAATTTTGTACCCATCTTAATAAATAGTAAAAAAATTCAAAAAAATATAAAATTTGATTTTCAAGTACATTTTATTTAGATAATCATGTTGAACGGTTTGGATCGACGATTTGGACTTTGAAAATGAAAAAAATGAATGTTGTAACTTTGTTGTAACTCAAATTTGTTGTAAGTGGATCCCTCCTCATATTACATTATATTACTCTAAATTATGTTAAATTATGTTGAATTACGCTAAATTACACTAATTTCGCTAATTGTAATAAAATACGGTAAATTACGCTAAACTACGCAAAATTAGACTGATTTTGTGCCATCTTTTATAAATCATAAAAAATAGTAAAAAATTTCAAAAATAGTAAACAAAATTAGTATTCTACATGTTCATTATATAACTAATTTACAGAGCTACTTAGATTGAATAATATAAATGAAAATCTTAATCGGAAAGTTCAACTCAAGTTTTGAAACTCTTCTCTTAGTTTTTTGACAATTCTGAATTTTGAAATCCGACATCGCGGGCACTGACGCACTGACGATGGGTATCGGATCCAAGCTGTTCTCGCAAAAGAGAGATGATGAAACAAGAAGCTTCGCCACAAGGCCCAAGCTTCAAAGTCAACTAATCCTTGCAAATTAATTTTCTTTGTGGTTTTTGCACATCTATCCATGTAGGAAATAATCAAATAATTAATTAAGGAGCTTACCCAACTGGCAACCACGATATAGGAGACAAAGTCAAATGTCAAAGCCACATCTTAAGGGAAAAAAACACATATGGCAGCATTTGTGATAGCGTACACTGTTGCTGGCTAAATCTCAAATCAGGACTAGAGAATTCCGAACCTGCATGGTCTCATAGAAAAGAACGGAGTAGGTCCGATGCCTATTGGATCTATTTTTAGGTTCAACGAGCATGATGATCGTCTGATCTAATTTAAGATTTGTGCGCACAAAAATTGAAACATATACGCATGAAATTTAAAGCGTTTCGCACGAATTTTAAAGCAAATCGACGGTGATTAAACCCATCGAACCAAAGTAGGTCCGATGCCCATTGGACCTACTCTCAAGTTCTCATAGAAGCGCACAGAACATCAAAACCTGTGAGTCAGCATGCTCGAATTGAGACCGACTGGTCAATTTTGAAATTCGAAATAAAGACCAAGTTGTATTAGAAATTGTCTGTCCTTTCTAACTAGTTGAGAATTCGAAATCACCTTATCACTTTTTATAAAAACTATAAAATAATAATTGGTGGCATACCCTTCAAATTCTGTGAATTGTCTATTTTCTATTAAAACACTTAAAATTTTTTTTTTCTCTTTGACATATCATCAAAAACTTCTTAATATATAATTTTTTTTATTAAAACTTGAATTTACATATTTTTTCATTAAAAACTAACCAAGACATGCACATTCTTACTATCCTTCTTTCATTTTTCCTTTCTTTAATCTAATTATATATTTTCATTTGAGCTACTGTTATTTTTTTTACTTTAAGATCAAACCACTAATTTGCCGTTTCTTTCAAACGAATACATTCTTGCTGTCGAGCTACAATCAATATTGTTTTGCATTCTATCAACCAAATGTTAAATGTTAATGTGCAAGTTTATGTACTGACATTACATTGATTTTTTTTTTTTTTTGATAAAAGGCATAGAATGCCCATTTCATGTATTATGAAATCAAGTTAACCTTACAGCCAAAGCCATAGATGATTACCTCAGTTCTAAAGTAAGAAATAATGTCCTAACATTGAGCAAAACATAAAAACTCAGCGTTTAAGAAGCCACCAAAACACCGTTATAGAAAACTCACTATCTAAAACTAAGCCACATATGAAAGGGCTAAAGTAACGTAAGGATCCTAAACTCGGATCTATGCAAAAGAAACCAGGCTTCATTTTGTTCTAAGCTGGTGCGCCAGCTCCCCTCAACAACAGCACACTAGGGCCGCCATCTTCAGTACCTTGGTACTCCACCACTTGTGAGTCGGCCGGATCCCATACCCTCAACGGTATTGCATTGACATCAACTGGAAGCCATTCTTTGGCAGTCATTACATCGATGAAAACGCAAGGTTTATTTTGATAGAAGTAACAAACTAACAATCGTCTTCTTCATTGCAAAATTTTATTTTCAAAAGCATCTAATGTCAAATTGGCTACAAAAATTTATACAATTCATAAATTAATTTCTGTAAAAATTAGAAACTTGTTTTCTATGTTTTATGTACACATGGTAGTCGAATTTTTTTATAAACCATAATTAGAAAAAATATTTTTACCAAACCAACATGATTACTTTTTTTTTACAAAAAACATAAGAACCGAATTGCAATTTCGGTCCGGTATTTTTTTTTTGGGACCGAAATGGCAATTCGGTCCCTGTTGGTTTCACAGTTTGTCGTGTAGCATTTGGTGTAATACCTTGGACTGAAATGCCATTTCGGTCCGGTGTTTTTTTAGCCCGGACCAAAATGGCATTTCGGTCCCAAGTTTTTTTTTTTTTTTAAGGGTTCGCATAATGTTGAATTTCTCACTCGTGTATCATATATCATATCGGATGTAGGTCAAATTGAATTTGAAACCGAAAGATAATTAAATATCTTTTTAACCGGATTATTTTTTTTTATCTCCCATAGAGGATATTAGATGAAATTTGAATTTACTCTATTTCATTTTCAATTTTTGGCACAACCTAGCCAGTAAGAATTACACATCTTTGTTAATGTAAATGTTTTCTTAACTAAATTGAAAACATGATAGTTTCATAAAAAAAATTCAACTAAACTAGCTACTGGATCCGAACAACTGTTTTATTGCCCTGTAAAATATATTTCCATGTAAAAAATTAAATAAGGCTATTTATTAAGCAAACCATAAAAAATAAAAAATTGGGACTGAAATGGCATTTTGGTCCGGAGTCTTTTTCGGATTTTCTGTGGCCACATTTCTAAAAATTTGTGAAACCAATACGAACCGAAATGTCATTTCGGTCCCGGAAAAAAAAAAGTGGACCGAATTCAGTTCTTATGGTTTTTATAAAAACAAAAGTAATCATGTTGATTTCCTAAATTTATTATTTTTAATTATGGTTTATAATAAAAATTCATGGTAGTCAGCTAAATCCCGCATAAGGACTGGAGAATACCAAACCTGCTCTCATCGGAGACCACAAACAATCAATAGTTGTGAGTCAGAATGCTCAAGTTGAGTTATCTAATGATTTTGCTGATAGCATTTAAACGGACGGATGAATATATAGATAACTTATAGAACCGATCTAGTGGCAAAGCTACATGGTCTCTGATGTGGAAGTTCATAGGTTCAAAATCTTTTTGAAATCTATCAAACAAAATACCCCTCTACTATAATTATTAATTAAATGCTCTTGTGAGTCCCAATTTACCGAGTCTGCATCGTCTGCATCAACTAAAAAGAACATCTTTTGAGTTAACGCATCTCAACCGTCTGATTTTAACGGAGCCAATCCGACCACAACCTATAATTCAGTGACCCTTTAATATTAGTGTAGATCTAGTCTGCACGGATTTTAAAGCAAATCAAACGATCCAGATACATTAATTCAAAAGATTATTTTTTGAGTTAATGCAGAGGATACGAATTCCAAAGATTCTTTTTTGAGTTAATATACGAATTCCAATTTACCCCTCATTCCCTTTCCCTCCCATCACTTCATTCCAATCCCTCATTTCTCCTTTATCTCTCTCCTTCCTCAACAACATATACAATACAAAATTAATGAAGAAATGATACAAAAATCTTAATACAACTGCACAATCAAAGAAAAAATGCATGCATCACAATAGACATGGATGCAATATGTGCCGCACAATAAAAAATGAAACTAGTTCATTGCACAATCAAAGTAATTATAAGATCAACACACAATGAAGTTGTTTTTTTTTACTTTATGATACAATTTATAGAATCCGATCTGACCAAATAAATATCAACATGTACTTTACGTTGTCATTTCTTTTGCGTTCCATATAATGAATCAAGAATTAATTTTTTAACTGATAATTAATACTTGTTGAGGAAATTTCGACCTATAATTTTACTTATTATTTTGACTGCCCTTTTACAAAACAAGCACTTTGATGAGCTCCACAATGCACTATGCTTTTAGCAACAAGTTCAGACAAATAACATTGTTTGTTAATAAAGTCAGGTATTAACATAAGAATTTCGATTATTATTTTTTTGAGAAAAATAAAATTGGTTACAAAATGTTATCTTTATATTATTGAAAAACAAAGTTAGGCCCATGTTTAATTAGCTATTTTATTGAAAAACAAAAGTTAGGCCCATCTTGATATTGGAGTTAGGCCCATTTCTGATGCTTTTAGCATGTAGGCTTAAATTTAATTTATGGAGCTTTATGTTCTAGCGTCGGTATCAGAAGAAACAAAATAAATTCTGTGCTGTACCGATCATGTGCTGATAATGAAACATACTGTAATCATATTGATGGTTTACTTGGCACGGTTAGTGTTTAGTGTTTAGTGTTTAGAATGTAAATTGGCATGCATTAATTCAACACAAGCATGGTATAAGGAGGAGTCCTATTTTTGATTCAGGTGGTACTAGCTTGGATGCTGCTAGAATAGATTGAACTTGCAGAAGAAACAATGGGAGAAGTTTGATCCGTTGTTAAATAGCAACAACACACAATGACACAAAGGAGTGTTGCATAATGGATCATACCAGTCCCCTTGTTTCTTCTCAGAGTTTGCCTCACTTGGAAAAGAGCTCACCGATGACCGACCACAGCGCAATCAATTGCGAGATGAGAATGAGAGGCTGGGATCGCCTGCCGCTGCATGCGGCGCTGATTTTAGGGTTGGGGCTGGGGAAGAAATCACGTGAGAGATGGGGAGCGATGGGTTTCACATTCCTAATTCAATTGCTCTTTTTCATGCTGGGCTTTGGGCCTACTGAAATCGAAACTATACATGCTGGGCTTTGGGCCTACTGAAGATTAATTTCATTGCTTCTGTCAGGGGGCAGAGACACTAAAAAAATATGGGAGTGAGTGTCATTTTTTTTTTTCTAAATTTGGTGTTTACAAATAATTTTTTATATTGTTTAACATAAAATACAATAATACTGTAAGATTGATCTTCATTGGCAACATAAAATTTTATATGATTAACTCCATTGTTTGAAGGCATGGCTCTTTCCCATACATTAGTCAATGGCATCCGACAGCCTAATCCAATTCAGGTTCTCCCCAGTACCGTAATACGGAATCTTTTGCGGAGGTTCTGGAGGGACCTCCTGGCTAGACACGATATCAGCATGTCTGGGGGGTTAAAATCCTTAAGATCTGGTCCAGTCCGGCCGGTCGTTTGACGCGGCTAGAAAGATCTTTTTGGTGGGTGGTTTGGACAGCGAGAGTTTGGACTCTTTTGAAAGGAAAGGAATAGGAGGGTCTTCTCAAACAAATTAAAAGGAGACCAATGAATCTATTGTTAAATGATACAACTTTTGATATTTTATCATGGACGCGCTTCATATAGAAATGAGGGAGGTGTACCAGATGCGGGTGCATACTGCACAATGCTGGCGGCATTGGTTGCAAGTTAGTTACAATACCGACTGTGTACTTTTTCCTTGTTTTATTCCTTTTTATGGAGGGTGCTTTTTCTAAATAAATTGTGTAAATACTACTCTTTGTTAAATCAATATATTTGTTAGCGGCAACCGCTAACCATAAAAAAAAATGGGCCAGATGGAAAATGCTACTTGGAATAAATTATTTTGGGCCTACTGAAATTGAAAAATGTTGGATTTGAAATTTAGGGATTGACGAGTCCATTATATTCGTTGAGAAAAATGACGGGATCCTGGAAAAAAATTTATAGACTATGAAAACTAATAATAACATCTGATTGTAAAATAGAAATAAAGTTACGAAATATTTGATATTAATATTATATAGTCCATAAACAATATTGTCACGTTAGTAATTTTTATAAAAGTTTAGAGCAAACATAGTTTATATATTGTTCTAACTTTTTTGGATTAACAATTTTCTTTTTAGGGTTTAGGGTTTAGGGTTTAGGGGGAAGCTACCAAACTATTTAATATCTACAAAGAATTTGTCCATCCAGGTTTCGATCCTACGACCTCGTGCACGGTAATATTGTTTTTGCCACTATGTTAAAGGCTGGTTCTCTAGATTAAAAAATAAATATTCGATAAGCTATATTGTTCGTAAAAAGGTTATACTTATTGCGTTTTATTTATTTTATTTATCAAGTCTCAGAGTTGTTATCATCATAGGCTAGATTTAGAAAATTAGAGAGTAACTATAGTCACTCAATCCTTTTTTCTATTTTAGAAAATATAGGCAACTGTAGGCAACTTAAGATAACGGTAACTTTTTTCTACCGTTACTGTTGATAGCTATAAAAGCTCCACTGTACAAAAACAGAATAATAAGAATCATACTTACATTTTCATCACTGTTATTTTCTGCAACCTTCTCAATCTCACAAAAATCAACATGGTATCAGAGCTGGTACCGATTCTGTACCAGTAAACAAATTCAAAGAGCCAAGAGACTCAATCAGAGCCACAGAGGGACAAGAGCCATAGAGCCAAAAAGATCCCCACTCTGAAAAATACCAGAAAAATCTAGCATCCTTCTCATCAGTAAAAACAAGCCAGAATGTCCCACAATAACGAAAAACTCACAACCATAGTGCTTAATGGCAACCGAAACTATATACCATGGTCAAGATCAGTCATGCTGGGCATCAGTGGCAGAGGGAAAATAGGCTTTATCACTGGGAAAACAAAAATTCCAGAACCAGCAAAGAAAGATGAGCCGACTGATGCAGAAAATGCAAAGATAGAAGAATGGCAGTCAACTGATCATATGATCATGTCATGGATCATAAGCACCATGGAACCTCAAATAGGTCATGTTTTCATGTACCTCGACTCCTCAAAAGAGATATGGGAAACAGCAAAGAAAAGGTACGGGCAGCAAAACAATTTCGCCCACATTTTCAGTCTCAAACAAGAATTGGCACAAATCAAGCAAAGCAATCAAAACAATTCCCAACTCGTAACCGAAATCACAACCAAATGGGAAGAACTCAAAACCTATCTTCCACCAATAACCGATCCAGATCAAATACAAAAAAGGGCAGAACAAGATTTGATTTTTACTTATCTGGGAGCCCTCGATTCAAGCTATGAAGCGGTACGGTCTCAAATTCTCCTCTCTACCGAAATGCCAACTTTTGACGAGGTAGTTTCAATCATCGATCGAGAAGAATCAAGGAGGCTTCTCATGAACTCTCAGCCATCCGAAACCACAGAAAACAAAGCATTCAAAGCACAGTATAAGCCTAACCCTAATTTTGGCGGAAGAGGGAAAGGAGCCTCCAGCACCGATCGGTGCAATTATTGCAACCGCGCAGGGCATACCAGGGACGGGTGCTGGTTCCTCCATCCACACCTCCGCCCTGTCCGAGAGAAGGGTTACTTTGGTGGCGGCGCAAGAAAAGGGGAGAATCGGGAAGAGACGAAAGAAGGAGAAGGAAAGGGGTTCGGGACTCAATTGAACCGAGAAAGAGAAAGGAAGGGCTTTGGGGCTCAGTCGGACCAAGAGGCGGGCTCAAGCTCAACCGACTTCAAGTCTGATTCGGACCCGGATCAGATGAAACACCTTCTGGAGCAGCTGTCCGTGTTGCTTCAGCAAAATAACAAAAAGAACTCTGGTATTGCTTCTAAGTGTGGAATTTTAGGGGCATGCATAAATTTGCTAATTTGACTTACCGAAAAAGAAATATCCGGACGTGTTACCGTTAGGTATATTAATTTTCCTACAAGTCTTTGAAATTGGTTTATATCTTCTAAAGGTTTACCATCTTCGGTATTTAATTTATTTTTACCATCTATTGGTGTTGAGGCCGGTTTACAACCTAGTTTACCGGTTTCTTTTAACAAATCTAATGTGTATTTTCTTTGAGACATAAATAAACCTTTCTTAGAATTTGCTATCTCTATCCCTAAAAAATATTTTAAATAACCAAGATCCTTGATATCGAAATTTTCTTTTAATTGAAGAATTTAATTTCTAATTCTAAATCTCATAAATGGATTCTAGATTCGGGACCAACGGATCATATGACGGGAAACAAAAAATTGTTAAATAATTTTAAAGAATATAAAACCAACCAATTTGTAACCGTGGCCAATGGTGAAAAAATGAAAATCATAGGAATAGGTACAATTAATATTTTTTCCCAAGAACTATCAAATGTTTTGTATGTGGAAAATTGTTCATCTAACTTGTTATCCATTAGTAAAATCACAAAAGAATTAAATTGTGAAGTCAATTTTTCATCAAAGAATGTGATTTTTCAGGAATGGATAACAAAGAAGATGATTGGTGAAGGAAATTTGGAAAATGGACTCTATATTTTAAGCAACGAAAGGATCAATCTTAGTGCTAAAAGACAAGAGGATTTAGGCATTCTTTGGCATCGAAGAATTGGGCATCCTTCCGATAAAATTCTAAAATGTATTTTTAATTTTCCAAAATTAGATTGTAGTAATTGTGAAGTGTGTAAATTAGGAAAGCACACTAGATTGCCATTTTATTTATCAAGTAGTAGAAGTGAAAAATCTTTTGAATTAATTCATTCGGATGTATAGGGACCCACCCCTATTGATTCTTTTAATGGATACAAATATTATGTTACATTTATTGATGATTTTTCACGTACAACTTGGTTATATTTATTAAAAAATAAAAGTGAAGTGTTCTCAAAATTTCAAGAATTTTATAATTTTATAGAAAATCAATTTGATTCAAAAATTAAAATTTTTAGAACCGATAATGGAACGGAATTTGTGAATCAAAACTTCTCAAACTTTTTTAAACAAAAGGGTATTTTACATCAAACCACTTGTGTTTACACACCCGAACAAAATGGAGTGTCGGAAAGAAAAAATCGACATCTTCTTGAAATGACACGAGTACTTTTATTTCAAAATAATATTCCTAAAATATTTTGGTCGGATGCCGTTCTTACTTCAACATATTTGATCAATAGATTGCCTAGTGCTCAATTAAATTATAAGAGTCCATTGGAAATCCTTTACCAAAGAAAAATTAAAATAGATCATTTGAGAGTTTTTGGATGCATATGTTTTGTACACAAAAACAAATTAGACAAATTGGATTATACCTCAATTAAAACCATTTTCTTAGGATACTCCACACAAAAAAAGGGTTACAAATGTTATGACCCAAACAATCACAAATTTTACATTTCTAGAGATGTGACATTTCTAGAAAATGAGCCATACTACAAAAATGTTGAAAACAAATTCAACATTGAAGAATTACAAAATGATATAATATTTCCACTAATCAATGTCCCGGATAGAAATAGAAATTCAATAGAAAATGAAATTGAGATAGAGGATACCTCACAAAACGAAGAAGAAGAAGAAGAAGAAGAAGATATACCTACGGAGGAAGCACCGGTAAGAAGGTCATCAAGGCCAACCCAACAATCAACTAGATTAAGGGATTTTGTTACATATGAGGTACAATATCCTATTCAAAATTACATTTCGTACAAAAATATTTCAACTTCACATAAATCGTTCTTAACTTCTATTTCAAAAGAGCAAGAACCAAATAATTATCATGAAGCTATGAATAATCCAATTTGGTGCAAAGCCATGAAAGAAGAATTAAAGGCCTTAGAGAAAAATAACACTTGGGTAATCGTATAATTACCAAAAAATAAAAAACCGGTTGGATGCAAATGGGTATATAAAATAAAATATAATAGCAATGGTACCATAGAACGGTACAAGGCAAGGTTAGTTGCCAAAGGTTATACCCAAACACATGGCATAGATTACTATGAAACTTTTGCACCGGTAGCAAAAATGAATACCGTAAGGATATTATTTTCTATTGCGGTAAACCAAGATTGGAAATTATACCAAATGGACGTCAAAAATGCCTTTCTTCAAGGAACACTTGAAGAAGAGGTATATATGACTCTACCTCCCGGGTATGAAAATGGAGAAAATCAAGAATTAGCTTGCAAATTGAAGCAATCTCCAAGGGCATGGTATGGAAAATTAAGCACTCATTTAATGTCTTGCAATTTTAAAATTAGTAGTGCGGATCACTCATTATTTATTAAAATTGAAGGGAATAACACTACTATTATATTAGTATATGTGGATGACATTATAATCACCGGAAATAATAAAAAAGAAATTGAAAGAATAAAACTTCAATTAAAAGAAAATTTTGATATCAAGGATCTTGGTTATTTAAAATATTTTTTAGGGATAGAGATAGCAAATTCTAAGAAAGGTTTATTTATGTCTCAAAGAAAATACACATTAGATTTGTTAAAAGAAACCGGTAAACTAGGTTGTAAACCGGCCTCAACACCAATAGATGGTAAAAATAAATTAAATACCGAAGATGATAAACCTTTAGAAGATATAAACCAATTTCAAAGACTTGTAGGAAAATTAATATACCTAACGGTAACACGTACGGATATTTCTTTTTCGGTAAGTCAAATTAACAAATTTATGCATGCCCCTAAAATTCCACACTTAGAAGCAATAAATAGAATTCTAAGATATTTAAAAGGAACACCCGGAAAGGGAATTTGTATGAAAAATAACAATTCTAATCATGTGTGTGGCTATTCCGATGCAGATTGGGCCGGGAGCTTCGATAGAAAATCGACAACCGGCTTTTGCACATTTGTAGGCGGAAATCTAGTCACATGGAAAAGCAAGAAACAAAACGTCGTGGCACGATCAAGCGCCGAAGCGGAATATCGTGCCATGGCGTCCACCGCTAGTGAGTTGACTTGGATCAAGCAACTTCTTTCGGATCTAGGAATAAAAATTCATGCGCCAATGCAAATGTTTTGTGATAATCAAGCGGCACGACATATAGCATCCAACCCGGTATTTCATGAAAGAACGAAGCACATTGAAGTGGATTGCCACTTCATTAGAGAAAAAGTTCAAGCAAAAGAAATTGAAACTCCATTCGTGAAAAGTGAAGACCAATTAGCCGACATTTTCACGAAAGGATTGGAGCCAAAACCATTTGAAGAAAATGTGCGCAAGTTAGGGTTGATCGATATCTACACGCCTAACTTGAGGGGGAGTATTGAGAATTAAAAGAAGAATTAAGATTTAATCAAGCCTCAGATTTGTTATCATCATAGGCTAGATTTAGAAAATTAGAGAGTAACTATAGTCACTCAATCCTTTTTTCTATTTTAGAAAATATAGGCAACTGTAGGTAACGGTAACTTTTTTTTCTACCGTTACTGTTGATAGCTATAAAAGCTCCACTGTACAAAAACAGAATAATAAGAATCATTCTTACAATTTCATCACTGTTATTTTCTGCAATCTTCTCAATCTCACAAAAATCAACACAGTCGCTCCCGACACCCCACTTCCTCTCTTCCTAATTTCATATTTTTTTTTTTCTCTGTTGAGGTTCAAACCCTCGTCAAAACCCACTCCACTTCCTTCTCCACCCTCATCAAAACTGCGATTTGAAATTTGACAGGCGGGATCGGTACCAAGGCTTGGTCGGCACGGCCTTCTCCACCGTCGTCAAAACTGCGATTTGAAATTTGACAGGCGGGTCGGTACCAAGGCTTGGTCGGCACGGCCTTCTCCACCGTCGTCAAAACTACGATTTGAAAGCACTTACGCTAAATCTGCCTAATCCGTTTTGTTTTTCCTTGTCTCAGTCATGCTCGTGCTGACATGTGGGTTGAGCCATCGTGTTTAAACCATTTTAGTTCGGTCCAGTTGTTTAGTAATCTTACAAAGGCATTCTAAATTAGGAAATGTCAAAAGGTTCATATGTATATCCTTCTTGCTTACAAGGTGTTCGATGGATTGCCTCAATGAAATTATTTTTTTGAAACCTTTTTTTTTCTTGCCAAAATTTAAATAACTTCTCTTTTTCATGTAAATCATGTAAATTAGTAAATATGAAACAAATTTTATTTTAATTTAAAAGTGCATGGGAGTTTTTTAATTTCATCTTAAGTTTGTTTCATGTCATGTTCTTATGTGCATGAGTGACTTTTGGTCAAAGAGTAAAAGAATGAAGATTGTAATTGAAGCTGACAATGTGAAGGATTGGGTCTACAAAGGAGAAGTTGAGGGATCCCTCTTGAATCAAACACTCCTGCTTCGATTAATTTGATTCTACTTGGATATGGTAAGCTGCTTTCTATTTTAGATTATTCTTATATCTTACAAAGAAAAGAGTCATGTTTTTCTTAATTTGTTCAACAAAATCCAAACTTATTCAGCATTACAAGATGATAAAAAAATTATTATTGTGGGTGTTGTGCGCACACCAATCAGTACCTTGCTCGGTTCTGTCTTCTCTCTCCGCAACTAAACTCGGTTCAATTGCAATTAGAAGTAAGATAAGTTTTTATTTTTATATCAATTGTGATGCTTCTTGCTTCTAGAAAAAGAGAAGTTAGAAGTGTATATATCATATAATTTGTTTACCTTTTGAAATTGTAAACTAACTGTGTGTGTGCAGCTTCCTCCCAATTTCTCCTCTTCTTGTATTATATAGCTTATTACTTTATTTTAAACTCATTTTTTTTTAATCTGACATGTAGTGTAAGCTAAAACTATTGCTATCAAATCTGGTGATGTGTACATTCCTTGTGGAGTATTTGTCCCTGCTCTTAGTTGAGTATTTCCATAACCTAACAACTTAAAACTACCAAACAGTATATTATTTGGTTTGGGCATATTCATACAAGCTGAAATTTATATGGTGAATTATGTAGGATTTTAGTATGTGCCTTCTTCTATTCTTTTTCAAAGCTAGTGTTTTTCTAATATATAGAAATAAGATTAAAAAAAATATAGTGTTTTTCAAAGCTAGTGTTTTTCAAAGTTAGTGTTTTAGTATGTGCCATCATTTTTTCTACGATCTAATTTCATCCTTCTCTTTGCCAAACAGGGAACCGAGGCTCCGGCCGGACCCCGTTAAACTGGGAGACTCGAGCTAACATCACCTTGGCAGTCTCCCATAGACTCCACCACATCCACTCAGTGGGACCCACATCCTCCAACGTGCAAATACAGTAATGAATCGTGTGAATCAATACCCATGGGAAGATCAAGAAGCACTAACACTGATCTTGCTGGTGATTCGCAAGAGGTGAATCCATCGCCATCTATGGAGGTGCAAATAGAAGCTCTTACAACTCAAATTAAGACCAATCAAGCCAGCCTCAATGAATTCATCGCCAAAACGAATGCCCAGTTTGACACTCAGGCGGGTCTAATTGAAGTTCGTGGTAAGCAAATCAATTTAATTGATACAAGAACCCAATCTAGTGACGATAGGTTGGCCAAACTATAGAAATTGACAGAAGGCATATACACCTCCCTCAAATTGCACCCAAAAAATTCTATATCAGTGGAAGGATCAGGTGAAGGGAGATGCATGGTCTCGCAGCATAGAGTAGAACCTAGAATTAATTGAAATTACCCAAAAGCTGTAGTTGTAGTTTCCGTTGACTAAGCAAGTTCTTGAGTTTGTAGTGCTTCTCCCTACCTAATTTACACCTGCGGGCGTGTCCTATCTCCTTGTGCTTCATTCAGGACCTCATAGTAGCAATAAAGAATGGGCTAGACTACTATTTTATTTGCAGGAGTATAAACTGCAGCGGTTAACAAATTGCAACCTTCCAAATAGAAAGTAGCTAATCCATGAGTATACCTTGAAGAACACAAACTTTGACCAAGCAAAATAAGCACAAGGAAGGCCGGCCGGAAAGGTTCCCTTCGTAAGCAGTCATCCATAATAGTCCCATAGATCGTTTTTCTCATTCTTCAATCTACCAAGGAAGGGCTATTGAATGTAAATGCTTCACACTATGATTAATAGAAAAGCTTAATTTAGAATGTGCAGCTCTAGCTAAAGCTCAATTTAGAAATGATGAAAATCCTCCTAAGTTATAGTCAGAAGCTAGATTGGCTCTGTTTAAAATCAAACGGTTCAGATTCATTAACTCAAAAGATTCTTTTTTGAGTTAATGCAGAGGATACGCGTTCTCTATGGTCTATGAGATTGGATTCAACCGTAAGTAAATGTATTCCTCGTGAGACCAATAGAGATATAAAATGAAATATATGGACAACCAAAAGAGCAACTATAGTATCCATTGGTTTAATTTCAACCCAAGCAATGAAGTGCGAATCCAATCAGAGTCAATGACATTAATTGACTCTTTTTTTTTAAAGAAAACATTCTATTAAGGTGTAATATTTTA
Organism: Carex littledalei; assembly: GCA_011114355.1. Taxonomy (NCBI): domain Eukaryota; kingdom Viridiplantae; phylum Streptophyta; class Magnoliopsida; order Poales; family Cyperaceae; genus Carex; species Carex littledalei. Next base: position 9,619,665 of record CM022079.1, read on the forward strand.
GATAAAAATCTTGCATATACATTTTGTTTTTTAAATTGAGCCCCGCATATTTAAAAAATAAATAAACAAATTCAATAACTTTTTGTATATGTTGACACTCATAATCCAAAATCATTTCTGTGCTACGAAAGCAATATGTTTTCAATAATTTAATTCGGTTCCTATTTTTTGGTGTTATTAATCTATAATAATTTTCATTCAATTTTTATTTTTCCCTAACAGAATAAATTGATCCCAATTAAAATATAAATTCTTCTAATTTTTGAAAGCAACAATAAAATACAGATCGTAATGCCTATGAGTTTGTACCTGAAAAGAAATACTATTCATCTATCTACCTTCTAATTGTAAGTGAAAATATAAGTAATTATTAACTCACTTTTTTCTAAATAATTAATGAACTCTTGTATTTGTGCTGCTCTCGCACAAAAACTAACATATGAAACCTTGGATTTAATTTAATTTTGATGTTTAATTTCACTTATGGATCCTTTCAAGATTTTCACAAATGATTTTGGAATATACTGCATGGGATCATGGGAGGAGAAAAACAACATTATGTATTTTTTTTCCCCCTCTTTTAAGGATACAATGAAATGCTCATAAACTCTCATTATCACTAGTGGAGAATGTACAAATAGTATCGCCGCATATCGGTTCTGAAAAAAGAATGATATTGATAGCTTTCAGGATCGGACATTTTAAATAGCCGACCTTGAAAGAGGTATTAGAAACGGTCTTTTATAAAGAGCCGTCTCTAATTGTCCAGATCAAAACAGGATCGGTCGTTTATAAACGACCGTTCTTGATGTGCACCTATTAGGATCGGCCGTCCCTAATTGTCCGATCTTGATGTGTACATATCAGTATCAGCATATCAGGATCGGTTGAATCTTCGTAACCGATACTTATAACGTTATATCAAGATCAGTTATTTATTTGTCCGATCCTAATACCTCAGCAGCCCTTCATCTTCTCCCAGTTAGCGAATTTTTTTAATTTCGCACACCATTTTAGCCAAGTCCCGCTCCTCATTTTCAAATTATCTCAATATTTTGGCCCCTCTCTCAAATTCTCAGTCATGAACCATTGGCGCCGCTAGGGTTCCCTCTCTCTCTCTCTCTCTCTCTCCTCCGCTCACCTCCATCTAGCATCGCACGACACCAGGCATAGCACCTCCATCCCGCGTCACACAGCACCAGGCGCTGCTAAGGTGTTGATCATGATGTCCCTGTAACTCCAAATGAGGTTTGTGTTTCTTTTTCTTTTTAATTTTTTTTTCACGAGTATGACGAGGTGAGCCAGAAGGCTATGAACTTGTTTGCATTTGGTTAGGTGAACAATACCTTTATTTCTTACCTTTTGAAAATTAAGTTTTACTCATAAAAATAAAACTCATAAAAATATTCTTCCAAATGATGGGACTATAATGTTGATCGATGAGGTATGCTTTAATTATTATTCTACGTGATTTTGTGCTTAAGAGTCCTATGTGTTGTGTGATGGTTTTGTTTTTATTTTATTTTATTGTTTCTAATCAGGTACATACGCCTGATTCGAGCCGATATTGGATTGCAAACTCATATGAAGAAAGATTTAAATTTGGCCTTGAACCTAAAAATGTTGATAAGGTAATTCCAGTCTGATAAACTTACATATTACTTATTTGTTGTTTCTAATTTTTTATCACATGGGTTTTTTTTTTAAAAGCTTGGCAGCGACTGCCAAGTTGTATATATATTAAGGAATCACAACAAAAACTGATACAGCATGTTCGCTCTTAAAAAAGAGCCACCCCATTGCACCTTATAACTCTAAAAGACATCATCAACAAGGACTAAAAATGAGAAAAAACAAACAACACATCTAACAGAAAAAGGGAAAAAAAGTAGGATTCCATTCAACAGTGTGCCCGCCATTGTATTGCATCATACCATATCTTCTCAGCTAAGCATTGCGGCGCCATCCTTCTGTTAGTAAAAATTTTTGCGTTACGCTGCTTCCATATTTCCCAGCACATGCACAAAAAAAGAGGCAGCGCCTTAACCGATGCATCCCATGTTTCCAGCAGGTCCCGACCTATTCTGATGAGATTGAGATCCACCCTTCTGCTTAAGATTAACCACACCTGTACCACATAGAGACATAGAAAGAAAATGTGGAAAGCCGATTCCACAGGACAGTTCTCGCACAAAACACACGAAAGGGAGCATCTCATGTGTCGGTGTTGCATAACCTCATGTATCAGTATTCTGTTCTTGAGCATCAAAAAGCCAAAATTTTTGACAGTAGGCGGCACCTTTACGCTCCACACCCCTTAATTTATATCTATCACGTATCAGGCATCCACCCTTCATAATGTTATAGAAGGAGTTTGCCGTGTAGCACCCATTTGGCTCCCATCTCCATTGAATAGCATCCATGTCATGTGTAAACTGAACATTTGCCACCTCAGCTGCAAATTCGGGGCCGATAAGAGTGATTACAAGCACAACATCTCGAAGAGAAGCACGGGGACAAGGTGGTCTTTCTGACAGTCTGTGAGAGAGAGGCATGCCTGATCACTCAAAAGAGAGCGATGTTTCTTTTAATATTTATAAACTCGGAAATGCTATCGGTTCGGACTGCAAGCGCACAATCCTATGGAGTAGTATATTCGAGGTCGATCCACAGGGAATATTGGTTCAGAGTATTGAGCGATCGAATCACAATCTTTCGAAAGGCTAGACAAAATCTAAAAATTGAGAGATGTTGTTATGATCAATGTAAATTAGGAAATAATTAAAAGTAATTAAAATAAAGATAGAGATAAATAATTCAGGAGTACAGAAATCATCATACAAAGCCATACTTTATGCCGAAATTTTTATTAATCGAAAATAAATAAATAAAATATCATGAAAGGAGTTTGATTTGGCGGAAATTCGATATCTAAGTAAACTGGGTTGGTTTATTCTGTCCCACTAATCTATCTCCATTTGGTCTAATCACCGCTAATCAAATTAACTGAACAGGAAAAAACCAGGAACGGTATATTCGGTCCCGTCCGACCGCAAAAAAAAAAAAAAAGAAAGACGGTATAGATCGTCCCGTCCAAGGAGGAAAAAAAAATTCATGGACTTGGAACAAAGGGCAATTTTTTGCGGTCGGACTTGGATGGTTGATTTTTTGTTTGAATTAGTTACGAATTTACATAATCTAATGAAGCATCTGACCTTTATCGTATGCTTTATTAAGCTCCATCCCGTGATTATATAATAATAATAATAATAAATAATAATAATAATAATAATAATAAAATAATAATAATAATAATAATAATAACAATAACAATAACAACAACAACAGTAGTAGTAATACTAATAAAAATAATGGTACCAATAATAATAGTAATGATATTAATAATAATATTAACTATATTATGTCGGAAGTGTCTACGGTGCTATGCATAACATAGAGGCCTCCGTGCTATGGCTCAATTTTTTAGTTTTTAAAATCTTAACGGTCGATCCGAACCGTTCAACATGATCTCCATATGAATATGTACTTGCAAACCAAATTTTACATTTTTTAGAATTTTTTTACTATTTATTAAGCCACTTTGAAAAAACAGTAATTTGTACACAACAGTAAAATTTTCTGGACCATTGGATCAGCAATTTTCAAAGTGGCTTAATAAATAGTAAAAAAATTCTAAAAAATGTAAAATTTGGTTTGCAAGTACATATTCATATGGAGATCATGTTGAACGGTTCGGATCGACCGTTAGGATTTTGAAAACTCAAAAATTGAGCCGTAGCACGGAGGCCCTCTATGCTACGCGTAGCATATTAGCCAGATTCATATTATGTCTACACTATAGATCGTAGGGGTTAAATTCCTAAGCCCTACGTTATTGACCCCAAGTCACTAGCTCTATGATCTAAAGTCTATAACAATACCCGTACACAATATAATAGAATCATGTTTACTTAAATGAGATTTAAATGACAAATAATACTATTTAAATAATATAAAAAATGAAAAGAAATGAAGACTTGACCAATCAATTATCACTCAATACAAAAGTTTCTTAAATGACATTTAAAAAATGAAAAACAATCAGGACCAATTTGAAATCGAGTATATGACAATCAAATAAGTGTGGCGAGTACGTGCCTAAATAAATTTAGACTTCTACATGTAAAAAAAATATCAAAAATATGCATAGAATAAACAAAGACAAATTATTTGATTGGAGGGCTGATATTCAATATAAAATTTCATCTTTTAATCACAGTCATTGGCGGATCAGGACATCTACGTGCTTAATATAAGTATGGAGAAATAGAGATATATGATTCTAAAACAAACTGATAAAAAAATATGGATACGGATACATATATTCAATACAAACAGATATAGATAATTATTTGTATCTGTATCCGTACAAACATATATCCAAAAAATAAAATTAAAAAACTACTGATACAAATAATTGGATATGGAAAATTATAACCGAATTCGCATAAATGGATATCGAAACTAAAAAATTACGAATACAAATAATTACGTGCATATGTATCTATATCCGCTACCGAAACCGACACCGTATTTGTACCCGCATCAATCATATCCATATACGCAAACTATCTATATCAAAAATATCTGAATCCGCAACAATTCGAGCATAACCATAATTTTATTAGTAGTGAATTTTTATGCATGTGGGATTATTAGTTGTCACAATATACTAATTTGAACACAATTGTAATAGACATTTCTTATGATGTGCGTGAACTTATTCAGCATACACAACTGTTAACTTAAAAATCCTGATTTTTTTACTTTTATTATGTCAAGTTCAATTAGTAAAAAATAAAAAATAAAAAATAAATATTGAGTAATATTTTTTTTTTAAATTAGATATATTTTTATATTGGAAGTAGAGTTATTGTCAATAATATTATTTGCAAAATTTATTTGTTATAGTTAGTACTACAACAACGATCATAAAAAATATTTTTGAAAAAATATTTAATTACTTAGTACAAAATATTAACTAAGTATTATGGTAATACATTAGTTATATATATTATATTAATAAGAATACAGTTAAAATGACACATTGTTTTTGTGCCCCAATTATGTATCATATCTTTATCTCTATTTTTTAAATTCCAAATAGTCAATTCGAATTGCTCAACATGAACTCTACATTAAAATGTGTTTGAAGACCAATTTTAAAAAAAAAAAATTCTGAGTGAACAATATAATATGAATTAAGCCTTATGAACACTGGTGTTACACGGTATAATAAATTTATTATAGGAATTATACTTGAAATTTTAAGTTTATTCTTGTTTTCTATTTGTCAAAGTTTCAAGATAATTTTTACCAAGTAATCCCTACCCTTTAGAATAAATTAAGCTTGATATTAGCACAATTTTATTTTATTCAAATAATAATTCATATTATTACACTATATAAGTTCTAAACTAATATCAATTACGGCTAAAATTTAAATTCAGTGATTCTCAGATTTAATGTGTCACACCCCGCAGCCATTAGTAGTGACAGAGCCCCGCCGTAAGCATACAACTCCATGTATGCTTACAAGGCAATTACGATATAACTCATTATAGCACAATAAAGGAATAAAACAAGTTTATATATAACAATCTAAGTACCCAACATCTGGTAACAGTGACATATACAAAATGTATCTCATACGGATACTAACCATAAGGTATGACATAGAGATCTATACAACAAAACATAAGTATATCTCTAGTCAAATAACAAAACAACTACTAAGGTAATATGGTGACATATCCCAAAGGCCTACTACTCGTATGCCTCCCCAGAATCAGTCGTATCGCAACCTGTAAAAAGAACCCAAAGGGAGGGGGTGAGAATAAATTCTCAGTGCGACTTTGCCACAACCCAGCTATTGGACTTGCAATCAGAATCCACTTTCAAAAACAAAATCCATGCAACAACATTTTAACAGTTCTATATCAGTATATAAATAAATGCGTATGCTCGACAACAATAATCAAGTGAAACACAATTCACGGAATTTCAAGATGAAGTTCAAACAACACATATTTGGCTTAACTCATTTTATTACAGCTGGTAGCACCTACGGATGTTCTCTCGAGCTGGACCCTTTATCAAACCCTCATCTGTAGGGTTACTGACGCCTACAGATGGCCCACCAGCTGGACCCTTTATCTGACACCCATCCGCGGTGCTTGGCTTAACCATTAACTAAGGTCTGGTTCATGGTCAGATAAAAAAAATTCGTATGCAATAAGCTCAGAATCGTCCATTCACAATACGTCAAACCAAAATGTCATTCCTGGCCCAGCCTGGATATGACGCTATTTCATCGTTTTCTCACAGTCACCCAAAGTCTCCGTCACGATCAGTCATTGCCCAGCATCGACTGACCTAAATCAATCACCGTCCAGCAGTGATTAATTTTTTTTTTCTCATGTGCACATGGTTTCGAGTCATCGCCCAGCGTTGATTTCGAAACGTTACCGACCATCCTAGATAGTCATAAATTATTGGGGACTTTCGACCGTAGTTTCCAAAACAAAAGAACACAAGCAAATGATATACCATTCAACATGCAAATACAACTAGGATATTCATTTCGGATTGAAATGGGATTATTGCGGCTCGCAACTAAAATTCCCCAAGTTTCCAACTCTATCTTGACAATTTCCAGACCCCTATTGCGGCCCGTAATGGATGTGGTTGCGGCCCGCAACAAAGTACTCCATTCTCAGCCAGGGAGTATTTCATTCTGCTACGTTCATTGCGGCCCGCAAGGAATTTATTGCGGCCCGCAGTCAAGTAGTCAGAGGGTCAGTCAGTCTATATCTTGAGCTACGCTGTTGATTTCGGCCCGTAATGGGAGTTGTTGCGGCCCGCAATAAAGCGATTTCAGTACATATCAGTTCTAATATAATACAGTTATGCATATGATTCAAACAATTCGATTATGCAATCAATCAAGCAGTTCAACATGACAATTGGAAACAATTTAATTTCTGAAAATGAAACATCAAACAAGTCCAAGAACCCCGCACCTGATTACGAAGAGCGTATCTCGCACTTATGGTTCGGACGTCTCGAAAGGTCCCGCAAAGTTTTGCTCACCCGAGCCTACACCTATATCAACATATATAATTTATTTAATCTTCGTTCGACGATCGATATGGTTACTTGAGTTACATTAGTTTCTTTATACTTTCCTGCACATTCATTGCGGCCCGCAATGAATCCATTGCGGCCCGTAATGACCTCTACAGTTTTCCTGCACATTCATTGCGGCCCGCAATGACCTTTACAGCTTTCTTTTTCTGCGCAACAAATTCACTGCCTCCACTCATTGCGGCCCGCAAGAGATCTTATTGCGGCCCGCAATAAGTCGGTTCACGAATCAAACCTCCCAATTTCCCAAACCCCAAACCCTAGATCAATCACAACCAAATTAAGATGGAATTGAGTAATAATTGACTAAATTATCAACATAGAAGCTCAATGGAGTTAGAGTTTGATCAATTCTAACACTAATCTCGGGTTTAAAACGAACGACCCGCGGATTCGAGAAATCTCGGATTTTCAAACGAAGAAGGGAAAAGAAAAATTACTGGCGGAATGGCTAGGAGAGATCTACGGCTGCCTTCTCGGTTTCAATCTCGATTTCCCGGACGGTGGCGCAATCCGACGGGATTTCGGAGCTCTCCCTCTCTTTTCTTCTCTCTCTCTCTCTCTTTCTTTCTGGCGGACACAAGCAAGGAGAAGAGAAATGGGTCGGACCACGCAGGAAAGGAGAAAAGTAGATATTTGTTGGTTTTGGTATTTTTGCTAATAAACCCTCGCATTTATTTAATATTGCGTAAAGAAGAAAAAGATGCATATAACCCCATATATATACCCATTTATATAAATGTAAATTTTAATTTGTAAGATATAATTTCGAGATATAAATTTCAGAATTCGATTAACTCTGACTATTTCGAAATTTCTGACTAATGTTTATAATTATTTTAAATTTCAACTCTTAGTTCGTAAATAAAATTTTCTATTATGTTCTAAACCGTGTAATTTTATATGTTTAAAATTTCTTGACGTGACATTTCTCCCCCCCTTAAAATAAAGTTCAGTCCTCTGAACTTAATTTCGTACCTGAATCGTCGAATAGTTCCGGATACTTTTCACGGATACTTGCCTCAGGTTCCCATGTCGCCTCTTTCTCCGAATGGCGTCCCCATTGTATAAGAACAAGCTTGATCACTTTGCTTCGAAGTCGTTGTTCTTTTCGGTCCAATATCCGCATTGGTTCTTCTTGATAAGATAGGTCATCTCGGATGTGCAAGTCGGAGTGATCAATACAATGAGATGGATCTCGCACATATCGGCGTAATTGTGACACGTGAAATACCGGGTGAACTCGGTCCAACGCGGGAGGTAACGAAAGCTCATATGCCACAGGTCCAATATACCGGGGTCTCAACTTATCCGAAACACCGAATCGATGCACGCCTCTAACGGGAGAAACTCGAAGCCACACGTGATCTCCTTCTTGAAATTCCAACGGTCTTCGATGAACATCGGCGTATTTCTTCTGTCGCTCTTGAGCTGATTTAAGCCGACTCAAAACAACCTTTGTCTTTTCAGCCACTTCTTGTATCATCTGGGGTCCGGTAGGTGAGTACGTACTTGCGGGTCCCCACCATAACGGAGTGCGACACTGCTGTCCCGTAAGTGCCTCTTGTGGTGACGTTCCGATACTCGAATGGTAGCTATTATTGTATACGAATTCTACCAAGTACAAGTGATCGATCCAAGAGCCTCGGAAACTTAGGGCACAGGATCGAAGCATATCTTCCAACGTTTGTATCGTGCGCTCGGATTGGCCATCTGTTTGCGGATGATGTGCGGTACTGAATCTTAACTTTGTACCCATGGACTCTTGAAAACTTCCCCAAAAGTGCGAGGTAAAACGAGTATCTCGGTCAGAGATGATATTTCGTGAACAACCATGGTATTTAAACTGATACTGCAAGAACAAATCAACCAACTCTCTTCCGGTTGTATCAGTCCATAGTGGAATGAAGTGTGCAATTTTGGTCAGTCTATCCACTATAACCAAAATGGAGTCGTATCGTCCGATAGTCCTCAGGAATCCGGACACAAAATCTATGGTAATCGATTCAAACTTATATGCGGGTATCTCAAGGGGCTTTAATAGTCTCGCCCTCTTTCGTCTATCGGCTTTGACTTGCTGACAAACTTGGCATTTCTCGACGTAGCTTTGAACATTTCTCTTCATCTTTGGCCACCACAAGTGTCGCTTCAAATCTTGATACATCTTGACTTCACCGGGATGAATGGTATATCCCGAGTCGTGTGCCTCGGATAGGATCAACTTCTTTAACTCCGAGTCATTAGGAATGCATATGCGGTCATGGAATCGTAGGATACCATCTTCGTAGAGTCGAAAAGGTGAGTCTTCACCAGATTCAGAATGTTTTCGAAACTGCTGACATTTAGGGTCCTCCTGTTGTGCTACTCGAATACGCTCATGTAATTCTGGTCGTACCTCAACCGCAGCCATAATAATAGATGCAAATGCGGATGTACCCGCACTAGCTCTATCTCCAGTCCAACGAGATGATGTTTCTAACGCGAACTCGCGGGACGCACCCACGTATAAACTCATCCTTCGCATTTCCTCGAGAAGATGTGTCTCACTTGTAATAATAGATGCCAGATTTATCTGACTCTTCCTACTTAGCGCATCTGCTGCGTACCTTGACAAGTCGAGGAAGTTATTGTTGTACTCTGCCACTGGTCGCCCATTCTATCTTAGGTCTAGGAATTTCCTCCTCAACGCCTCTCGCTGTAAGTTACTTAGAAATCGTCGAATGAACTGTTGCTCAAACCATTCCCACGGAATCTTTACCTCCTCCCCCGACATAACTACGTCGGGCTCCATCCCACCAGAATCTTGCCTCACCCTCTAACTGCTGTTCTGCCAGCTCCACCCTATCTTCCTCAGGTGCTCGACATAAAATCAGCTTTGTATTGACACTAGCGAGCTATTCTTCTGCTACGGCATACCCACCAGTGCCATTAAAACGAGGTGGATTAAGGCGCATGAAAGAGTCGTACAACCTCCTGAACTCCTCAGGAGCACCTCTGTGAACCTCAGGTACCGCATCACGCCTCTCTGCCTGGCGACCTCTCTCGTAAGCCGCAATCAACCTCTCGTCTAAATCTCGATCCCGGTCCTGCACACCCCTAGGTCCAAGATCAGCTCTCTGAACCTCAGGCCCTACAGGTCCGGCCTTATCACCATATTAGATAAGTCATTAATCTTAACGACTCAGTTACAACGTATCTCACTCACGTATCCTATCAGTCTGGTTAGGGCTTAAACCTTTAGAACCTTTAGCTCTGATACCACCAAAGGGAACTGTCACACCCCGCAGCCATTAGTAGTGACAGAGCCCCGCCGTAAGCATACAACTCCATGTATGCTTACAAGGCAATTACGATATAACTCATTATAGCACAATAAAAGAATAAAACAAGTTTATATATAACAATCTAAGTACCCAACATCTGGTAACAGTGACATATACAAAACGTATCTCATACGGATACTAACCATAAGGTATGACCTAGAGAACTATCCAACAAAAAAATATATATACATCTCTAGTCAAATAACCAAACAACTACTAAGGTAATATGGTGACATATACCAAAGGCCTACTACTCGTATGCCTCCCCAGAATCAGTCGTATCGCAACCTGTAAAAAGATCCCAAAGGGAGGGGGTGAGAATAAATTCTCAGTGCGACTTTGCCACAACCCAGCTATTGGACTTGCAATCAGAATCCACTTTCAAAAATAAAATTCATACAACAACATTTTAACAATTCTATATCAGTATATAAATGAATGCGTATGCTCGACAACAATAATCAAGTGAAACACAATTCACGGAATTTCAAGATGAAGTTCAAACAACACATATTTGGCTTAACTCATTTTATTACAGCTGGTAGCACCTACGGATGTCCCACCGAGCTGGACCCTTTATCCAACCCACATCTGTAGGGTTACTGACACCTACAGATGGCCCACCAGCTGGACCCTTTATCTGACACCCATCCGCGGTGCTTGGCTTAACCATTAACTAAGGTCTGGTTCATGGTCAGATAAAAAGAATTCGTATGCAATAAGCTCAGAATCGTCCATTCACAATACGTCAAACCAAAATGTCATTCCTGGCCCAGCCTGGATATGACGCTATTTCATCGTTTTCTCACAGTCACCCAAAGTCTCCGTCACGATCAGTCATTGCCCAGCATCGACTGACCTAAATCAATCACCGTCCAGCAGTGATTAATTTTTTTTTTTTTTTCTCATGTGCACATGGTTTCGAGTCATCGCCCAGCGTTGATTTCGAAACGTTACCGACCATCCTAGATAGTCATAAATTCTTGGGGACTTTTGACCGTAGTTTCCAACACAAAAGAACACAAGCAAATGATATACCATTCAACATGCAAATATAACTAAAATATTCATTTCGGACTGAAATGGGGTTATTGCGGCTCGCAACTAAAATTCCCCAAGTTTCCAACTCTATCTTGGCAATTTCCAGACCCCTATTGCGGCCCGTAATGGGTATGGTTGCGGCCCGCAACAAAGTACTCCATTCTCAGCCAGGGAGTATTTCATTCTGCTACGTTCATTGCGGCCCGCAAGGAATTTATTGCGGCCCGCAGTCAAGTAGTCAGAGGGTCAGTCAGCCTATATTTTGAGCTGCGCTAATGATTGCGGCCCGTAATGGGAGTTGTTGCGGCCCGCAATAAGGCGATTTCAGTACATATCAGTTCTAATTTAATACGGTTATGCATATGATTCAAACAATTCGATTATGCAATCAATCAAGCAGTTCAACATGACAATTGGAAACAATTTAATTTCTGAAAATGAAACATCAAACAAGTCCAAGAACCCCGCACCTGATTACGAAGAGCGTATCTCGCACTTATGGTTCGGACGTCTCGAAAGGTCCCGCAAAGTTTTGCTCACCCGAGCCTACACCTATATCCACATATATAATTTATTTAATCTTCGTTCGACGATCGATATGGTTACTTGAGTTACATTAGTTTCTTTATACTTTCCTGCACATTCATTGCGGCCCGCAATGAATCCATTGCGGCCCGTAATGACCTTTACAGTTTTCCTGTACATCCATTGCGGCCCGCAATGACCTTTACAGCTTCTTTTTTTTCTGCGCGACAAATTCACTGCCTCCACTCATTGCGGCCCGCAAGAGATCTTATTGCGGCCCGCAATAAGTCGGTTCACGAATCAATTCTCCCAATTTCCCAAACCCCAAACCCTAGATCAATCAAAACCAAATTAAGATGAAATTGAGGAAGAATTCACTAAATTATCAACATAGAAGCTCAATGGGGTTAGAGTTTGATCAATTCTAACACTAATCTCGGGTTTAAAACGAACGACCCGCGGATTCGAGAAATCTCGGATTTTCACACGAAGAAGGGAAAAGAAAAATTACCGACGGAATGGCTAGGAGAGATCTACAGCTGCCTTCTCGGTTTCACCCTCGATTTCCCAGACAGTGGCGCAATCCGACGGGATTTCTTCTCTCTCCCTCTCTTTTCTTCTCTCTCTCTCTCTCTCTCTTTCTTTCTGGCGGACACAAGCAAGGAGAAGAGGAAAAAGGGGTCGGACCACGCAGGAAAAAGAAAGAAAGGAGATATTTGTTGGTTTTGGTATTTTTGCTAATAGACCCTCGCATTTGTTTCTTATTGCTTAAAGAAGAAAATGATGCATATAACCCCATATATATACATATTTATATAAATGTAATTTTAATTTATAAGATTTAATTTCAAGATATAAATTTCAGAATTCGATTAACTCTGACTATTTCGAAATTTCTGACTAATGTTATAATTATTTTAAATTTCAACTCCTAGTTCGTAAATAAAATTTTCTATTGTGTTATAAACCGTGTAATTTTATATGTTTAAAATTTCCTGACGTCACATAATGTCTATCCTATCTGATTATGATTGACACTTTTATTTATTTCTAATAATTTGCAAATATTTCTGGAATATCATTAATAATTAATTTGAAATAAAAATTGACAAATAATTATTCTTGAATATTTAATTAATACTCCTTTAAATAACATTCTGACAAAACGAATCATTACGGTCATACTATTTTGCAACATTTTCTTCTAAAAAAATACTGTCGATTTATTTTTTTATTGCTATGAACGTACAAGTTCAACAACATCAAATATTTCAGGGCGCGAAAACCTCTTACCAATTTCGCGCCAAAGCAGTCCTGCTCCTAGTAAAATATGAAACGAGCATGGTGCTGGAGGCTTTTCCTTCTCTCAGCGGTTACGACAGAAACCGCGAAAGAGAAAAAAAATATTTGGCGCGGAATCTAATAACTGTAACGAATATTTAAAAGGAAATGAGAAATGTTATTGATATATGAGAGTGGCTAATTATATCAAAACGTTTGCATCAAGCTTCTCGTCCAACCAAGTTGTTTTTGAGTTTTCAAAGTCCAAACGGTCGATCCGAACCGTTAGATGTTCAATCTATATTAAAATCTGCTTGGAGACCAAATTTTACATTATTTGGAATTTTTTTACTATTTATTAAGCCACTTTGAAAATTACTGATCTGGATGAACAGTAAAAACAGTGCAACTAATTTCTGGACCATGTGATCAGTAATTTTCAAAGTGGCTTAATAAATAGTAAAAAAATTCCAAAAACTATAAAATTTGATCTCCAAACAGATTTTAATATAGAGATCACATCTAACAGCTCGGATCAACCGTTTGGACTTTGAAAATCCGAAAACAACTTGGTTGCACAAGAGACTTGGTGCAAACGTTTTGATATTAGCCACTCTCTTGATATATACACCCCTCATTATCGCCATAAATTGTCTCTTTTTTTTTCCTTCTCCCAGCGGTTACTGATCCATGGGGCTTCGCCAAATGTAAGTTATTCGGCTTCCGTTTTTTTTTTAAATTGTTTTAATGTCTTGCTCTTGTTGGCAGGGGCGGAGCCACATACAATGAATGGGGATCAATTGACCCCCATTCATTTTCAATTTTTTTATATTTATGCCTTATTTTAATATTGTTAAATTAAAATATTATGGATAGTGTGAAATTGACCCCCATTCGTAGTAGAAAATTTTATATACTTGACTCCCATAGTCTGAAAGTCTGGCTCCGCCCCTGCTTGTTGGTACTTGTTGTTTCTTCTTCTTTGACTAATGAACTTTGGAAATTTTTGTTAAATACGAGTTAAAAGTTGACAAGTGCAGTTTTAGTGTTTTAAGTTTGCAGTAGTTTTGAGTGACCACATGTTTGATTATTGCAGGTTTAAAAAAATGGTTAGATTGCATTGATTTGAGTAACATAGGCTAGAGAAAAAAAAAACCATCATTATTCCTTAAAAAAACGGTATAGTCATTGCTCGGTTTCTAGTATAATAACAGTCTGTACACTGCTTCCTTTTACATAATCTTTACATTATATATGCATATCACCACAAGCAAGTAATTGAAGTACAATAAAACCATCATTATTCTATAAAAAAAAAGAAATAACAGTGGAATTTTCAGGATACACTTGATTGGAAACTATATATTATACAAAAGAAATTATTTCATTTCAACAATAATGAAACCATCATGATTTGTAATACAGAACTCAACAAACCTCGTTTTAAGACAGTAACGGGTCCAGGTAGGAGCTGATCCAATAACCCAATAGGCAGGTGGTATGCTATAGCAAATCATGGAATGTCTGCCACATCGGCAACACAAATGGCTAGGGGACTCGTCAGCGTACGGCCTTTTATTTCATATATACAATTATCCTATTTCAGATTTGAACCCAGGCTTCGACCCGACAACCATATGAAGTTGTTTTGTGCTTTGTGCCATGCTGACAAGATGGACCCCACAAAAATGCCTCTGATACGAGGATGATTGAAAGCTCACTCTGAATATATACCCGAGTTCGAACTGGTACCAAGCTGTACCAGTCGTGTGCATATACTGTGCTGTAAAAAGGTGGTAACCTAAGGGCAAAAATCAATTTGTAGCAGCCACATGCTTTGTAGTTTTGGCAGTAGAGTAAATTATATTTGTTTACTCATTCCTTGCAATTTTTAAATCATGCAAAAATGAAAAAAAATAAGGCA
This sequence comes from Carex littledalei, assembly GCA_011114355.1. NCBI lineage: Eukaryota > Viridiplantae > Streptophyta > Magnoliopsida > Poales > Cyperaceae > Carex > Carex littledalei. The sequence goes on from CM022079.1 coordinate 9,634,965, forward strand.
CGCAACTTATACCAAACCAATTGTTAATAAATTACCTTAATGAATTCAAAAGGGCATGCCATGAATTGAAACCGATCAAACCATCAAAGGCTTGTTATACTGCCACGAAGACCTTCTGATACTAGGTCTGAAATAAAAAGAATTGAAATGGAAGATAAAGAACTCAAGTAAAAAAAAAAAGTTAAATAAGCTGTAGTCATTTTTTGGGTTTAGAAAGTTTCTAGGAAAAAAAAAAACAGTCAGAAAAGACAGAAGATCAAAAGGAGTTTCTGGGTTTAGTCATTTTTTATTTAAATACGACTCTTTTGTCCTTATATCAGTAAAAAGGAGTTTTTACAATTTCTGATCTTAATTGTCACATTAGGCCCTTATATCAGCTCACATTTGCTTATATTTTTGGTGCAGGGGGGCTTTTAATTACTGAGGCATCACTGAGAGCTTCAGGGCTGCAAATCATAGTTCATGATAATTTAATTTCGATCCAATCAATTCATTAATTTTTTTTTCTTATGTTGCTATAAATCCAGTGACTGGTCTAACTTATCTCAAATATAGCGAGCAGGCGAAGGGACACTGATCTCTCAAAACAAAAGAAAAGAAAAGAGGGGTGACGTACGGTTAACAAAAGTGCTCCATTAGTGGGATTGAGGTCTCGTTGCACAAATCTCCAAGCTCTATCGAATGGTCTAGATGTTGGTCCGACGAGCATCGGAATGCCCCCGCTTCCTTCCAACAGATGTATGTGGATGGGTTCATGGGTGTGAATTTCTATTTTGACAACTTTGGTATCTACAAATGGTTGGTTGCCAATTCTATTCTACTGGTTAATTTTTTTGTATTAGATCAAGGTTAGTATCAGTACCAAACTATTGACAATTTTGCCCATAGTTGTAATAAGCCATCCCCAGTAGGGCTGTCAACGAGCTGACTCGGGCCGAGCTGGGCCGTAGCTCTGCTTGTTAATTCTGGACCGAGCTCTTACCGAGCGAGCTGGACCTATGACACCCGAGCTAAAAGTCTAGCTTGAAATCGTGACGAGCCAGCCCAAGCTGGACCAAGCTAGCTCATGAGCTCACTGGACTTTATTGGACTACTATTATACAAATTCAAAAATATTAAATAAGAAAGCCCATTAATCATTTACATAACCAAAGCCATCAAATATGATAGAATTTATATAAAACATAGCAATTAATTTATTATAAACACATTTAAACATACAAATCCACACAAAATAACATAAATTCACACAATTATTTAAATAAAAAATGAACGGAGACTACTGGGCCATATGTAAATTTGTAATTCAAGGCCTATAGTGTATAGCTCGTTATGAGCCGAGCTGGCCCAGTCCGAGCTAGGTCTTAGCTCAGCTTGTTAATTTTGGCCCGAGCTAGTAGCGAGCTGACTCGCTAACAGCTCGGTCCACTACCGAACGAGCTGTTATCGATCGAGCCAGAGGCGAGTCATGAGCGATCCACGAGTTGCGAGCTTTTTTGCCAGCCCTAGTCCCCACCCTCCAAAAGGAAAACATAACTCATCAAAAATTAAAATAAATGAGAACTTCAATATAGTTCTGAGTTTACATGTATTGGTTACTATTTATTAAGTATTTTACAAAAACTAGTCAAATTCGGACCATTGAATTTTGTACCCATCTTAATAAATTGTAAAAAAATTCAAAAAAATGTAAAATTTGATCTAGAAGCATATTTTATTGTGGAGATCATGTTGAATGGTTTGGATTGACGATTTGGAATTTCAAAATGTAGAAAATGATTGTTGTAACTTTGTTGTAACTTGATCCCTCCTCATATATATATATATATATATATAGTGAGTGGCTACTCTACTTACATAAGCATATGAGAGCATATGCTTATAAGTCATTTTTGCGTTTTCAATGTATAAATGGTCGATATGAAGCGCTCAACATGTTCTCCATATTAATATGTGTTTGGAAACGAAATTTTTTATTTTTTGAATTTTATTACTATTTGTTAAGAATTTTTCAAAATAGCATTTTTCAGATTTTTTTTTATTATATTTTTTACCATATTAAACTACTGTTTTGAAATATTCTAAAAAAATAGTAAAAAAATTCCAAGAATGTAAAATTTTGTTTCCAAACACTTATTAATATGGAGAACATGTTGAGCGCTTTAGATCGACCATTTCGACATTGAAAACGCAAAAATGACTTATAAGCATATGCCCTCTTATGCTTATGTAAGTAGAGTAGCCAACCCCTCTCTCTCTCTCTCTCTATATATATATATATAGAATTGAGCTATGGTGAGATGTGGAGTAAAACAATTTTGTACTCCATGACACTATATTTCCATTTTAAAAATTCAAACAACCGATCCGAACCGTTCAACATGTTCTCTATGTTGAAATGTGCTTGGAGATCAAATTTTACATTTTTTGAAATTTTTTTACTATTTATTAAGCCACTTTGAAAATCGCTGATTCGTTGGTCCAGAAAATTTTACTGTTTTTTACTGTTCATAGTGGATCAGCGATTTTCAAAGTGGCTTAATAAATAGTAAAAAAATTTCAAAAAATGTAAATTTTGGTTTCCAAACACATTTCAATATAGAGAACATGTTGTACGGTTCGGATCGGTTGTTTGAATTTTCAAAATAAAAATATGACGTGGAGTACAAACTTGTTTTACTCCACGTCTCACCATAGCTCATCTCTCTCTCTATATATGTATATATAAAAGATAGAGATGAATTGACCTCATTATTTCAGAGGATTAGTGGCTACGGCACTCGTAACACCTAAAACTTGAAAATAAATCTGCTGTGATTCTCGTGGAATCACAGAACCCTGCGATCTCATCTCAACTGTTGGTCTTTCTCGAGATGCGTGCATGAAAATTTACTTTTTCAAGAACGTTTTCGAGATCCGCGCACAAAAAAATTTGAACCGTTAATTTCAGAATTTTAGAATCCTGTGATCCATCTCAGAATCACAGCAGATTCGGACTCTAAAACTTTATTTAAGCTAGCAGTGCTATCTGTGACGCACGGGCTTTTCGGACGAAGTCCGTCTCTGAGTATAAACATATTGTATTGAAGATATAAACACTCCGGTGGCATTGAAAATTACATGTAGCTGTGGATTGAGCTTATGGACCCCACGTACGGTGTGAGTGTGGACCCTACTTTTACTATTTTTGAAGTATGGAAGTCAATTTTTATTATTATCGAATAATAAAATAATTAGGGAATATATTTGGGAAATGAAAGCTGAATAATTGTTAGATGCTCTCATAAAGTTTTTGAAATATGGTATAGTTTCTTATAGGTGAAAAGTATAAGAAAAAGGAGATTTTTTTATTTATGGAAAATATTATAAAGTAATAAAGGGAAAGAGAAAAAAAAACTTTTGTTCCTTAGAGAGAACAAATGTTTGGCCGTAGAATTGAATGGATGTCTCCATTTGTAGTTTAATACATCTGATAAATCGAGCACATGCTCAAAGTGAAAAATAAAGGTGTTTTTTTTTTTTTTGTGGGGGGTGAAAAATAAAGTTGACAGACCTATCAGGATTCAGGAGACTTTTAATCCCTACGGCCGAGAATGAATATTTGAATAAACAAAAAATGCACCTTAATTATCAAAAAGAATTTTGGAGCCTTTCAGTTCCGGTCCTTGGTTTTATGCGGCAGACCCGAGTTACCTCCATATGGCTTACTGCATATGTGTCTGATCTACTTCCTAAAATATAAAAAAAAAAATGGGACAACTTCAACGTATACTCTTCAAAAATCTCAAAATTATACCCTTCAAAAAGAAAAAGAAACAAAATTTTCAAAGAATGTTACCAATGTCAATGATCATTTCTGTCCAACGGTGCCAATTTTTTATTCATATTTAAATTAATAAATTTACATTGTCAAAAGTATTTTATATCATCTGAATTTCATCCATATACCAGAAATCATGACATTTTGACATTATTTCGATAGCCATCAAATAAAGGGGTTAAATCAACAATATTAAGTTAATTGATTTTGTTAGTATAAGATATAGTTCAAATGCATCATATCTTTCATAACTAATCGTATCTCATATTCTTAATCTCTGTCTCATATCTTTCAAATGCATCATATCAATTCGAACCGATCAGGATGATCCCCATATTAAAATGTGTTTGCAGACCAAACTTTTTTTTTTTTTTTGGAACTTTTTTAATATTTTTTTGGGATGCCTTAGAAATCAAGCCAGAAGTTCATATGAGAACAATCCTTTATTACATATCACGTGTGTGATCTAAATCACACCAAGCCAGAAGTTACATTAAAATGAAAAAGTCAATACCCATTATTTTCTTATTTACTGTTTATGGCACACTCTATCATGGATTTAATTTCATAAGTTCAATTATGCTCTTTCCATTTAGCTTTTGGGAGAAAACGAGCTTCGCATACTCTTGCATACTCAGTGATTTGAATAGCGGCGTTTCTTTGTCTACAATCTCTGCAAGCGGACCCATTGTTTTCCCTAAACTGGGACTATGGAAAGCAGCTATAGAAATCCTCTCCTCTTTTGCATTTATAACAGCCTTGTGCTCTATGCTTTTGTATCTTCCATTTGTTAATATCTATACAAAAAAATCATGGTTATTTAGAAAAAGATTTCAATAACCAATATATATATATAGCCCATCAAAGCATCACCGATCATAGGCAATTAAAATTACCTCGAGGATATCACCGATGTTGACAACAAGAGCACCAGAAAGTGGCATTACAGGAAACCATTTACCATTTCTTCTGATTTGCAGTCCTGCAACTGGACTTACTTGTAAGAGAAGAGTCAATCCAGCGGCATCTGAGTGTGGCGTAAAACCCACCACCTTATCATGAGCATTTGCACACGGTGGATAATAATTCATTCGTACAGTTTGTGATTCAAACAGCAGTTCGGATATTTTCTCCCGGTTTATGTCCAAGTTTGTAGCCATGAAGCCTAAAATACAATGTGCTACCTTTTGGAGCTCACTTGAGTAGCTCTCCAGTGAATCCCTTTCCATAGAAAATAAATATAAACAAAAACAAAAATATCATTTTCGCATGTACATTGCCCAATTTTCAAGAACTATCCTATTTTGGAGAGTATGTATGGCTACATTCATTGCCTAATTCGTCCTTTCTTGGGACTATTTGTACTCACCTAACAGTGTTGAATCTATATTTTAAATTGATTAAGTTCGAAATTGGAGATATTTTTATTTAGATGGAAAATATCAAATTTTAGAACTTTTATTGGAAAATAGTAAAATACGAAAAACTAGAATTTAAATGGGTATATAACTAATTTAACTTTTTTGAGTGTTACCTAAAAGTGGGAGGTTGAGCGGGCCAGTGTTTAAAATTGCGAAAATGAGGGGGCTGAGTGAAAAGAACGAGAATGTCTGCCCAGTCTAGCTTTTGTTCCTCAGAGTGAACGAATGCTTGGCCATAGCCTTCTAAATCTCCTGGAACCTGAGCCACTTCTTCCCTCTCTTGTAAGGGAAGACTAAAGAATCCCTTTATGTTATCCTTCATTTCCTCTATCACCTTCTCTGCTACCCCATGATTCACTACCTGTTTCATTCATACAGGGCACAGACTAAATTAATTATATAAACATTTTTCTTAACTTTTTATCCAAGAGCCAAAATTGGCCTGATCTACTAATATAATTTCGATAATTAAAAATAAATTATGATGTTCATTCTGATTAAATATAATTTATTACACTGATAACATCTAAATATTGTTATTCAATATAATAGAATTATTACAATTATTACAAATTTGGATAATTAAAGGGGCATTAGTATTTAGAAGAGCGGATATGAATACAATTATTACTCAGTGAAATAAGGGAGGGAAATGATGGCTATTTATGTAAAAGAAAAAAAAAATGGTGATCCGGAGCTCAAGAGACGGGAGTATTAGGCCCAAAAGGAAAAGGTAAAGAAGACACATGCATTTATATACTATAACATTTTCTCCAAATTATAGTTTCTCAATTAACTTGGCCCATATAGCTGGCCCAGACAGCAACCTAAAACCGGTTTAATATTGAAAAATGGACCAGCTAGCCCATTTAACAGGTTTATATTAAGTAAAAAAATGTATACCAAATTATCCGGACCGGATAAAAAATCGGATAATATTTGATCCGTGTGTATTATTTAGTTCTTCGATTTTTTTATGTAACATTTAAAAATGGGGGGAATTTCACGTATACCCCTCAAAAACTTCATAATTACACATTCCCCCCTCTAAATTTTAAAATTACATATTCCCCCTCCAAACTTCAAAAACTCACAAATTTACCCATTTTATTGTCTTTTATATTAAAACTCATTCTAAATTTATAAAATATCCATTTTAATCTTTATTAAAAATAAAATGCCCGTGAAACTCAAATTTGAATCTGAAGGGTTCCCCTACCGTCTGATCCGCATACATTGCATTAATATATGTGCGCATCGCTTCAATATCTGTGTTGTTCGCTTCAAGATTCGTGCTGACCTAGTGTGCACGGATCTTAAATCAAATTTGACCCCCACAAATCGCATTAAGATTGGTGTACGTCGCTTCAATATCCGTGTGTGTTGCTTTAAGATTCTTGCTGATCTTGGACGCACAGATCTTAAAGCAGTTCAGATGGTAGATGAACCCTTCAAATTCAAATTTGGGTCCGATGAGTTTTTTATGCTTTTAATAAAGAGTAAAATGGGTATTTTATAGATTTAGAATGAGTTTTAATATAGAAATAAATTGGATAAATTTGTGAGTTTTTGAAGTTTAGAGGGGGAAATACGTAATTTCAAAGTTCAGAAGGGGAATACGTAATTTTGAAGTTTTTCAGGGGTATACGTGAAATTCCCCTAAAAAATATTAAAATGATGGAGTTAACATCGCTTTGGAAAAAAATTAAAGTTACCAAGCACGCAGACAATATATGTGCACTATTTTTGGTACGTATGAGGGGTGCACAAATAATGTCTACGTGGACAAATGATTTTATTTTTCGAAAAATTCTCTTGAAGAAACTAAAAATTCTCTTGTTACCCTCTTGAAGAAACTAAAATTTTTGCATGAACGACTGGCGTCTTTAAAAATGAAAAAAATTATAAAAGAGTTTGAGTATGTTGACCTGAAAGAAACCCCATTCTTGACAAGCATGTTTGAGCTTGGAGGCCTCTTCTTCTCTGGACATCTCATCCAACAGTCTACTCATATCTATTACTGGTATCTCTTTAGAGCTGTCACCTGAAAACACATCGTCACTGTTCATCTCTGGCCGGATGTACCTCTCCATGATCTCAGCCGTCAATTTCTTCTCATCAGCTGCGAGTGCTTGCACGTTTGGCGTCTTCATAGAGCCCCCCAAGTCTCTTGGCCTCTCCTTCAGTTCTGTTGTCTCCATTACTCTGCTTCTCTTATCTCACCTGTCTTTTAATTGCTTTCGATACAAATGAATCTCTCTTATATATAATCATAAACAATCAATGGCTACTGCAATGTGGGTCCCACTCGATTTGCGTTAATTGGGTGATACAATGGGTCCCACAAGACGGACGCTTCATCAGAAATATCTGTTGTACTTTTTTTCAGAAAAAAATTGACCAAGTATCCGATCGATTCTGATAAATTTAGCACATGCTCAATGAGAAAAATAAAGTTGATAGACCTACCAGGAGACTTTTGATCCCTACAGCCGAGATTTGTAGCCTTTCAATTCCGGTCCGTGGTTTTATGCGGCAGACTCGAGTAACCTACATATGGCTTACCGTGTGTCTGATCTACTTACCAAAAAAAAAAAAAGATAAAAAAGAGGCAATTTCATGTATACTCTTCAAAAAACTCAAAATTGTACCCTTCAAAGAGAAAAAGAAAGAAATTTTCCCAAGAAGATCAACGATCAATTCTGTCCAACAGTGCCTATCTTTTTTATTCATATTTAAATTAATAAATTTAAATCGTTAAATATATATTTTATATCATCTCAATTTCATCCATACAAAAAATCATGAAAAATTTCACATTATATCGATAGCCATCAAATGAAGGGGTTAAATCAACAAAATTAAGTTCATTGATTTTGTTAGCTCTTGATACAATTTGTATCCATTTAATATAAGATGATGGTTCAAATACATCATATCTTTCATGCCTTATTGTGCTTTTATCTCTGTTTTGAAAGTTCAAACAGTCAGACTACCGCACTGTCCTAGACCGAGCACTACCTTACTTTGACCGGCCACCACCTTGAACACCAATCTATGTATAACCCCCAATTTCATTGAACTATTAAATATTTTAGCTAAATTGAAGACATGATTTCTCCAGGAATTCCAAATATACTATACTGTATTTTCATTGGAGCCTCCTAAATAAATTTAGGGGTGAAAATGGAGCGGATACGGAGTGGAAACTGGTAAAATTATATCCATATATTTTCTAATTTTCTGAATATAGATACAGATTGGATATTAGACGGATATGAATGAATCGGATTGGATATTTATTAAAAAAGAATATAAAAATATAATTAAAAATAGTAAAATTTATAATATTTATCTAACTATAATAGTGAATACATAATTTTTCATAATATATATTAAATTATATGGAAAAATCTGCTATTCAAATACGGATATTTGAAACATAAAACTATATCAGCATTCATATCCACACGAATATTTGTTGTCCATATATATCAAATACGGATCAGATATTATCTATACCGTTTTCACTCCTGCTCCTAATCATGGAGAGTACACATTTGTTGTCCATGTATATTCTCAAATTCATGAAGGCTGTCATTATTAGATTTGAATAATCTAATCAGATCAAGTTGCTCAGATATCTTAATTATTCAGTAAAAGTATCTATATATGATTAAAATCTTTCCATTTTTTATTGGATGGCTTGCAGTAGTAACGAATATTATAGTAACATAATTCGAATGTATTCGTCAATAAAATATTTTTTTGGTATTTCTGAACTGAACTGCGAATTATTCGGCTGACCGAATTATTAGTGAGTAAAACGTGAATTACGAATTATTCACGAATAAAATGCGAAAAAACACATTTTTTTTTGTTTTTTTTTTTTTGATTTCTTGTGAGACCGAATCATTCCCGAATAAGAGATGAGCTATTATGTTTTGAGAAGTAAAGAGAATATTTTAGTTCCTACTTATATCTCTATTTTTAAAGTTCAAACAGTCGATTCAAACTTCTCAACATGATCAGTTGATAATAACACGTCATGTCTAGCAAATCATTCCGATTACGTTACATCATGTAGTCACATAGACACACGGACATATATAATGATGACACATTAAGGTTTTTCAACGTTGTTTATTTATTCTAATGCAGCACTATTCACTGTTCTAATCATTTTCATCTGTCACTTTCCATAAAATTTCAAAATAATCCTTCTTTATTCACTGTTCTAATCATTGGTCATTTGTTACTTTCGATAAAATTTCGAATGACCTTTCTTGTATCCTAATCCATAACTGTAAAATACATGATATACAGATATACAGGAGCGTTGTCAGATTTTCAAGTTATAGGAATTAAATTTGAATAGAAGTCAATCATATAATATTTTCGTGTTCCGTATTAGATCAATTTTATAGTATCCGTAACATTTTACTCTAAATTATATAGAAAATCATAATTAACAGTATTTATTATATTATTGGGAAATCATTTTGATTGCCAGGGGTAATGTCATTACCAACCAATGGGCATCCGCCACGTATTTTGGGTTGCATTAGATGTACATGATCCCTTTTAAGATTCGTGTTAAATAAAAATGAACAGTTCAGATCTCACTCTATATGATGTAATACCTCAGTGAATTTATGCTCTCAAGAGGAGAGGGCACACTAGAAATTACTTTTTTTTTTTTTAAGGAAATGGGATCGATCCACTACAAAAGACTGGCACTTTTCACGAAGATAAAAAATGACTTTTCGCGAAGGAGTACCGTCATAAACGTGCTTTTTCTATTCGCGACGGTACTTTTCGCGACGGAGTCCCGTCATAAATGTGTTTTCTCTCTCGCGAAAAGTGCCTACTTTGTTGTTGTGGAACAATAGCATTTAACACAAACCAATTAATATTCAGACAAGGGGAGTGGAGAATTCGAGCCTGTATTCTAGTTTATCTAAAGTTGGGCCTATTCGAAACAAAGGGACCCGATATTTTTATTAATATCCAAAGTTAATTAGAAATTAATATTTATGCCCATAATTCCCGACTTTCGCCAAAAATGTTCAAACCGGCCATAAAATGGCCGGCTTATATAATTTTTTCACCATAAAATGACAGGCTTACATAATATATATATTTTTTTAGAGACACTATGAAGAGCAAAATAATGAAATCTAACACTGAAAATTTGAATTTTTTTGTTTAAATTATTTGTTAGATTACTTCTTTTGATTTATAATTAGCATATTTATACTAAAATACACTAGATTACTTGAAATTACACTTTTATATTACAATAAATTATGTTGAATTACACTAAATTATGTTAAATTACAATAACTTCGCTAAATATGCTGAAATACAGTAAATTACGTTAAACTACGCAAAATTACGCTAATTAGACCGATTTTGTGTCATCTTTCATGAATCATAAAAAATAGTAAAAAAGTTCAAAAAATAGTAAAAATTGGTATTCTACAAATTCATTATGTAACTAATTTACTGAGCTACTTCGATGGAATAATAGATCTTAATCGGAAACTTCAACTCAAGTTTTGAGGCTCTTCCCTTTGTTTTTTGTCAATTTTGAATTTAAAAAAAAAACGTAGTGGTCACGGACGTATGCGTATTTTTGCAAGCTTTTCGAAAAGTTGTCATTTGCTGAAATCAGACACTCGAGCGCCGTTTATGGCCGTTTGGAGTTTCGTCGTCGTTTTTCGCCTTTCAGTGAAGATATCGTCCCTATTCATATGTAATTTAGCGTAATTTACTGTATTTTAGCGTAATGTAATGCAATTTAGTGTAATTTAAATTAATATAGTGTAATTCAACATAATTTCAAGTAATTTAGCGTATTTTAGTATAAATATCATAATTATATATCAAAAAAAGTAATCTAACAAATAATTTAAACAAAAATATTCAAATTTTCAGTGTTAGATTTCATTATCTTGCTCTTCATAGTGTCTAAAAAGAAAAAGAAATAAACCGGCCATAAAATGGCAGGTTTGGGCATTTTTGGTGAAAGTCGGGAATTCTGGGCATAGATATTAATTTCTAATTAACTTTGGATATTAATAAAAATCTAGGCAAAGGGACCATTATTATTATGCTTTGAGAATCATGCAAAAAGATTTAAAATTTTCCACGTATCAACTCAAAGTTTGAGATATCTTAGGGTATGTGAATTTACGTAATTTAGATTACCTAGTTTGGACTGTTATGTTTGGACTATTATTATTATGTTTGGACTGTTATGTTTCATGTTATAGACTTACCATTTAGATTATCTAGTTTTGCTGTTTATCTAGTTGGAAAAACCAATTTATAACATTAACCAAAATTATAACATATTTTAAAAATAAATATATAACATATAAAATATTATAAACCCTATTATAAAACATATAACATATTGGCAATTATAAAAAGATAGTCGTCAACAAATAAATATATAACATATAAAATATTAAAACAAATAAATATAAAACATTAAAACAAATAAATGTAAACCACATTATAAAACATTAAAATAAATAAATATATACCATATTATAAAACATTAAAACAAATACATACATAAAATTATAAACCCTATTATAAAACATTAAACCCTAAACCTTAATTTATAAACCCTAAATCCTAATTTAAACTCTAAACCCTAATTTATAAACCCTAAATCCTAAACCCTAAACGCTAAACCCTAAATGTTTTAAACCCTAAACCCTAATTTATACCATATTATAAACCCTAAACACATATTGTTATTCTACTAACAAATAAACACATCATGAAAGAAGAGGACTAAATGTTTTAAAACAAATAAAATATATACCACATTATAAAACAGTAAAACAAATAAATATATACCATATTATAAACATTAAAACAAATATAAACATTAAAATATATACCATATTATTGTTATTCTACTAAAAAAAAGGAAAATAAGCGGACCGCTCTTTTGGGGGGCGGTCTGGTCTGGATAGTGGACCGCCCCACAGTGGGGCGGTCAGGGTATTTTTATTAAAAATTTGGAATTGAGGGCATCTTTGATATTTTTTTTTTGTATTAATAAAAAAAACCGGTAAATTATTACTATTGATGTATATACAAGTTTAATGAACCCCAAGTTGTGCCGATTTTTTTATTAATAGAAAAAAAAAGAAATATTGAGAAAGGAAAATGTTTTTATGAAATCTCGTTTCATAGGAAAAATTGGATAGAAATTCCCATCCATTTAACTATAATCCCTCAAATTGCTAACTAATAAATTGAAAAAAACTCAAACGGTGCAAATCATCCCGTCGAGATGCATGCAAAATAAAAAATCTTGGACGGAATAGACCATCCCTTATAGAGCTCAGCAGAAACAAATCCTTCGTTATAACCCGTCCCTTTCATTCCTCTTCTATCTCGATCTCGCTGTCTTGAGTCCGGCTAGTATGACATCGGTGTCATATGACACCAACTACAAAATTAATTGGATAGACTTCAAACGACTAATTCAAACCATTCAAACCGATTTACTTTATGAGTGATGTGTTTACATGCAAAATTTTTATATTTTCTAGTTATTTTAGTATCAAATCAAGCGGTTAAAAATGTTGAAAAATGAATGCATTAAAATTAACTTAAAAACTCACACATTTGACCGCTTGACTTGATACTAAATAAATTCAAAAAATTATAAATTTTGCATGTAAACGCATAACTAATGAAATAGATCAGTTTGAACGGTTTGAATTCACCGTTTGAAGTCAATTCGATAGATTTTGAAATTAGTGTTATATAAGCTGAAAAGACATTAATATCATACTAGCCAGACTCCGCTTTCTTCGCTCTCTTCCTCACTGACAAAAATAACCCCGCAACTTATTTTTTTTTTCCGCTTTAGGTTCAATTTTAGATTGATTTGAGCTTTTGCGAACTTGGATCCCTTTGGGCTTGATATTGGGTTTGATTTGAGCTTTTCAGAGCTTGGACCCCTTTGTGCTCAATTTGGGTTTGATTTGAGTTTAAGGGAATTTGGATCCGATTTGACTCAATTTGGATTTGATTTGGGTCTCATTTGGTTTGGTTTGGTTTCGGATCAATTGAGATTTAATTTGGATTGATTTGGACTTAGAATCGACTTTGTTTGGATTTAGAGAACTTGGATTTTGGCTTGAATTTGGTTCAAATTTGGTTTCGACTCGATTTCGATTTATTTGAGTTTGGACCGGGTTTAGGTTTATTTGAGATCTGGTTTAGTTTAGATCAATTTGGACTTGGTTTAGATTTATTTGGGTTTATTTGGGATTTATTTGGGCTTAGGTTTAGTTGGGGTTTAATTTAGACTTGATTTAGGTTAATTTTGGACTTAGGCTTGAATTTGGTTTAAAATTTGGTTTAGACTCGATTTTGATTCATTTGGGATTTATTTGGATTTATTTGGGTTTGTTTGGATTTATTTGGAACTAGATTGAAATTTATTTGTTTTTTTTTTTAAGATCAAGGGACATTGTTGAGATTTTTGGGTTCTTTAGGGGCTTATATATATGCAAGTTTCATACCATATCCAAGGTCTTGGTTTGATTTCAAAAAATTTCAAGGTGGATTTGGTGATTTTTCAATCCTAAGGATCTAGTTGTGGATGAGAAACCGCACAGGGTCCCATAGAGAAATTTTCAAGATTATATTATATCACTTCTTTCTGCGTTTTAGTTTCATCCTTTAACCCTTCTGACGCCGTGGGTCCCACGGTCAGTCCCTTGGATCGCTTTGCGTCTGCTTATCGCGATGGCATCGTATTGCTTAATTCCTTCGGATCGGGTCTGATTAGAAATTGTGTTTAGACCCGGTTAGAGTTCGCTCGTGTACTTGCTTGGAGTTGGCAGCGACGGGGATAGCCGGGACGCCACCTCCTCAGCTGGCTTGTTTACTTGTAGGCTCAGGAAGGCCTTTTAATGAAATCTCTTTGTTATAGGTTCCCTATTTTGTGCACCCGATAATATCTCCAGCAGCTTAATTTCTTCTTCTTTATTTCACAAATTTCATTTGTGTCCATCATAATTCACGGTTTTTGTTGTTTGGGTTTTATCATGAAGTTATTTCATGAATCATGACTTTGTTTCATATTTTTCAAGGAGTCAGATATGTTGATTGTTTCATGTTATGAATTTCAAGAAATTAATTAAATAGACTCCCAGAAATTTCTTTCAATTTAATTTGGGTTCAACAGTTGGTTACTATTTAGTACTGTTGTAATTTTAGGAGTTGTAAATAGCGTGGAAAAACTTTCTATTAATTAGTTCAATTGTACTCAAAGGATACTCAACCCATTTACCTTCCAAAAAAAATAAATTGGAATGACAACGATGGTATTAACATCTATTTGGCCTTTAATCTCTTATACAAGACATAATATCTGATTTTCCATTCAATAAAAATAAGAGTTCCACTGTTGTCTCCTTTTCTAAATCATAATTAAGTACAAGTAGATATTCTAAAATTGATTTACAAATTTTCTAACTTCAAATGGTTATTGTTGCTTTGCTGATGACCTGAACAAATGGTACAGGTTTTTTTGGGTACAGTTTTGATTTTTCCTTATTCTAATTGTAGATAGAAGGACTTTTAAGGTTTCACTACTAAGACATGACTTGAATTGCATACAGGGATACCATGTGAAAATCAAATTTGACATGCAAAATCAATAGAAATTTGACACAATATCAAAATCAAAGCCACTACTTTTTTTTGCAAAATTTGACACAAAATCATCATCAACAACAGACCACAAAATCAAACCAAAAGTCACGGTGTCTTGCAAAATTTGACACTTCTCTGACAAGATTCAGAATTATAGAAAAGGCAAAATTACAAATTCAACCTGACATTTTTCTTTCTCTCTAAAATCGATAGAAAAGGCCGGTGATGTCAACTTGCCTGACGAGATGAGGAGATCCCACGAGACAGAGAAGGTCTCATGTTAGAGAGACTGAGAAAGGTTATGTTGGGTGTAGCAAAGAGGGAGAAAAGAGTGATCTTAGAACTATGTGACTGTAGAAGGGTAAAGAGAGACTGAGAGAGGTTCTCTTGACTTCTCTCAGTCCCTCTTCGCTACACTCAAGAGTCTTGAGTGTAACAAAGAGGGAGAGACTGAGAGAGGTTCTACTTGAGTGTAGCGAAGAGGGAGAAAATAGCGATCTCCCAACTATGTGGCTGGAGGTTCAATAAAACAGAGATGGGATATCAACAATCGACGAGGTACCGTGGCTGTCACGTCTCTAGCAAACTCGGTTTGGGCAGCAGGAGCTTGGGCACTATGGAGAGAGAGAAACAGGCGGTTCTTCTCTAACAAGAGGAAACCAGTGTGTATATTAATCAATGATACAACACTTGAAGTTAATTTGTTGACACGTTTTGGGTAGGAGGGGGGCAAGCTAGGGGGCCTTGTGTTGTGCTCTCTTAGCGGCTATTTTTGCAAGCTGATGTTAATAACTAGTTATCGGGGTGTAGGACAGAATTACTAACTTTTTAGTGATTATGCTGTGTATATAAACTCTTTCATTAATCAATATATTGTTGACGGTCAACTGTCAAACTTAAAAAAAAAAACTACGTGGCTGGAGAAGGGTCAAGGGTTAGAATTTTGAATGCGTATCCTCTGAGATATCTCAACTTTTGCGTGACTGATATGTACGGTGCCTATTCCGGAATAGCACAGGGAGCAGTATTATTATTGTTTCTTTGAGATTCGTGCATAATGTATTTGAACGGTTGAGATTTTACAAAAAAACATTCAAACTTTGAGATATCTCAGACGATGCGAATTCTAGAATTTTGGACGGGGTCTTCGGGGTAGAGCCTAATTAAATATGAACTGTAATTTCAATAAGATGGTGGAAACCCTAAACTCAAAAGTTGCCTGGCATGCGTTTTGCTAATAAGTAACCGTAATTACAATTTACAAGGCAGGAGGCATCACAAATAACAGTCACCACTGAGAATCCAAAACAACATATCTTAGGCATTCCAATTTTTTTTTCTTATACTTGGGCAGAAATTTTTCAATGAAAAGTAGGGATCAAGGAACATACCATAATTACTACCCATTTAGGTCCACTAATAACAAGAAATCCTACAATACAGTTTAAAATAAATAGAACTAAGCAACTGAGAGTAAAATTGTCACTTTTTCACCTCAATACACAAACTCATATACATAATTATTATATTAGGAGCAACAGACCGAAGCAACTCTTAGTTCTCACAATCCACAGATTCTATGACAGCAAGACGTGTTATTTATTAGTCATACATTCAGAGTCACAAACCATGATAACATGTTCTCACTTAGCTGTTGCAACCAATTGACACTCCATGTCAGATCTTTACCCCAAAAGCTCATGCAATACCTTAAAACTACCATGAAATATATCATCATTATCATCATCATGGTCACCTTCTTGGGAAGAAGCATAATACTCGCACAACACTGAGCCAGCGACTTTCCATGCAAACCCGCATTTCTCAACTTTACCAGCAGTTTGAGCCTTTTCGTAAACAATATTATAAATTGCTAGTGCCTCATTTTCAATTTGATCTTTGGGTCTTGTGCTTTCTTTGAACTCCCTAGTTCCATAGAGAATCTACACATGACCAAAGTGATTGAATTTTAAAAATTATAGTGCGTTAGACCCATGATAGTTTTTTTTTTTGAGCCATAACTATTGAATAGGTCCAGCTTAATATTAGGCTTAGAAATATGGTTAAGAGTGCAAGAAATTAATCTTATCTCGGTATCATAACTTGTTTCCCTAGTAAAAGGGTAAACTTGCCTTCTTATAACAGTCAATGATTTCTTGGCACCGGTTATTTTTCATGTCCTTCTCCTGAATTTCCAAAGCCTCTTTCATTTCCTTGCAGTAATTATCATAAAGGCCTCCCCACTTATCCATGCAATTTTTTGGGACTTGGACACTCAAACACCGAAGCATCCCAATATCTGAAACAAAAACATCATTCAAAATTGTTGTATTACATATATGGAAAACTCTTTAAAACTTATAAATACACCTGTATAAAAATTGGAAACTCAGATATCTCCACATATCTGAATTTCCTCAAAGAAAGGTGGGCTAGCTACAGTATTTTGCAAAGCACCAATCCTTTTGTGTTGTGACTCAAAATCTCAATCCAAGCTCAATGGTCATCTACACATTGAAGTCTTGCAAAAAATGAAGTCATATATTTTTTAGATATTTCTATATCTTTGGAATAGAGCATAAACCATTGCTTTTAAATATACCATCAAATAGCAATGGTTTTCTTGCTATCTAGAAAGACAGTAAAAATAATCTAAAAGATATGAAAATCACTGCTTTAATATGGTCCAAAATTTTTAGATCAAGTAATTTTTTAGCTATCTAAAAATATAGTAAAAAAATTCTAAAAAATGTAAAATTTGGCCCCAAAGTACATTTTCATAAGAAGATCATGTTTCATAGTTTGGATATACTATTTGAACTTTAAATATAGAGATATGGATCCATAGACGGGTTGATCCATAATATGCATATTACCATTGCCTCACTCCACAAAAATTATAAAATTTGGAGTCCGAGGACAAGAGGATTGGTGCTTTGCTAAGCATTGCAGCTTACTCTAAAAAGAAAAAGGGAAGGTACCCCGAACTTATTTTCCCTCATTCATACAAAGGAAAATAGTAATGCATGAGACTATTTTCCAAAATGTTATCTTTAAGATAGAAAAGACGACCAATGAAACAGTTAATCTATTCTCTCAATGTGAGGTCTCGCCACAAATATACACACGGATGAGAACATCATACCAGATACGAACACCGGACTATCAACAAGCTGAGCACCCACTGATTAACTCAAAATTCACAAAGCGCGAAATATCACTGTTCCTCATCACAAACTTCATCAAATGGAGGGAGAGATGAGTGAGAACTTTCAGAAATGTTGAAAGTGGGCTGGAGGAGCTTATGATTCAAATAAAAAATCAATGGAAATACAGCTCGGGTGCAACAACAGGGGTAAACAGCTGAAGGAGGAACCATCGCTCAGACATTTTCATTATATTTCATTTTCTTTCTTTACTTTATGTTTTGCTAGATTGATAAAAGGAGAGCCTATCTCAGGCATCCTTTTTCGTATTTTACTTTCTTTTATTTCTTCTCTTTTATTTTAGCAATGATCTGTAACATGACTTATGTAACACTTCATTCTTCAATCAAATAGAGGCTAGACCTCTGTTTTATTAAAAAAAAGAAGAAGATGAAAACTGGTGCTGAAAAGACGTTTTTTATACTATGTTGTGTCATATGTTTCTTTTCTCTTGTAGTACTGGACATATCACTTGCAACCCTGGAAAGATGAAAAGTATTATTTTGACCCCATCATAGAAGTTTCTAAATAGAGTTTATTAATAGATGACACGACAAATGATATCATGTAGTGGCTGCGCCATATTTAACGCTACATGGGGTGTTGGAGGAGTCGACCAAGCGGGAGCTTATGCTTCATTGCTTGCTGTATTATTTAATAGCTAGACTTGTGTTATAAGCTTGCGATTTATGTGATGTGAATAGAGTTAGGCTTTGTAATTAAAACTTTTTATTTTGGTTAATATATCAGTTGGCTTTTTGCCAACCATAAAAAAAATGAGGGAAGTTTCTAAAATGTTATCAAATACCTTTAAGTCTTGTAGAACAAAATCAAGGACATACCAACCAACAAGTAAAGCACAATTCTCCTTTATTTGCTTATCTTTTGTGAAATTTGGAAACTAGAGCAAATGCTTACCAGTCAATTGGAGTTTTTCGGCTTTGAACGACTGCACCTTATCATATATCAAACCGAGTATAGATGTAGAGTGATACTCAAAATCTTTCTTATCAACCTTCTTTTCCATGAAATGGGGATATTTGACCACCTTCAAATCTTTCCCAACCTCAACCTGTGCAATGAAAAATCAAACCCAAATCTATATCTGTTGCCAATAACAGCCACATCTTTTGCATGCAATCTCTAGCGCTCTTGGTATTTATAATTACCGGTTGATCCTAGCAGTTCAGGTGCCAAGTTGTACTGGTTAAGTCAAATCAGGTCTAGTTCCTTTTGGGTTATTTGGGTTCAAGTCAAGTAGGTCCATACCACTTGGATCGTTATGCTCCAACTCTATTTCTGAATTTTATTGAATTCTTAAATAGGCTGGGTGGATCCTGTTGAAGCCAGACTCAGCGTTATTTACTAACTAAGAACCGACAATGCCATATGAATTTGTATATTAACATAATACTGCTCAGGCAGCCTTACTCACTCCTACTGCCCAGTGCATTACATAAAATTACCCACATAAAGAGACAAACCTTCTTTCCAGTTTTCGGAGCATCAAGGGCGTCATAGAATATATTAATCAATTTCTCTATTTTTGACCAAACTTCTTCTTTCCCTACACCAGGTGTTAATAAGCGGTCCATGTACACCAACCAACATTCAGCAGCCAAGCCAACAGTGTAACTATAAGATGAGAAATCAAGAATGAACATTTAGTATACATGCTTTCATGGGTTGGGACAAGTATTGATACACCGTACCATTTGACTAAATTTTATGCTAGTTTCTTTCTTTTTTGCTCGTTTATATGGTCAATCTCCAGATGCCAAATTAGGGCTATAGTGGGACCATTGTGCAATTGAATGTGATTTTTATTATTTTTTTAGGCAAGTATAATTGAATGTAATTGTTTTTTTAGGTAAGGTACAATTAACTGAATGATCACTGCAGGTTAGTTGTTTCACGTCTGCAAAAAAAAGAAAGAACGGAAACTCCAACTCCAACCAGAGCATCACATGAATCTTTTTATAACTAAGTTGCTCAGATTGAACAAAGAAATGAAATCACCTTCACTTCAAATTAGCAATGAAGAGAGGGCTGTGTATGAAGCTTACCTTGGTTTAAATCTATTGTTCAGAAAACTGCGAAACAGCAATTTTTCAAGTTCATGGCTATTCATGTTAGCAAGACTTATGTTCTCTGCACCTTTCTTTGATGAATCTTCTTCCAGTGCCAGCCATGGTGGAGAAGGTTTGAAATTCTTTAACAACTGAACAAAATGATCCATTAGAAAACTACAACAGTTATGTATTTCTGTAGCATCTCTATTTCCTTGGATTTCTGTTGAGAATAACAATAGTTAGAGATCTAAAATAGAGAAAGGGTAAATTTGTAATTTAGGAAAAATAAGAAGTTACCGTTGGAATTAACGGTACAATAAGCTTAGACCTTTATATATACCCAATAGCCACTGATTGTAAAATATACACAAAAATATCAATATTCAATATCAGATTCTCATAAATTTTACATGGTATCAGAGCGATATACGTATTCCTGCTACAAGTTCCGCAAACAACAACAAAAGACTGCAGATAACTAAGAACTGCAGCACCATAAAAAAGAGGGGCTCAAGATCTAAACTGGTACAGTACCAGAAAATACCAGAAAAGGGGCTCAAATCAGACCTGCTACAATATACCAAAAACCAGAAAAATCACCGCTAAAGGCAATCAGCCTGTGCCAGAAAAGCAATCTATTCTTATTAGACAATATCAGAAAAACCAGCAATAAAAATCAGATCCGTTACTAGACTTTTTTCAAACCAGAAAATCCTTTATACCACAAATTCATACCAGAAAAATTCTGTTCTCGTCATATCAAAACCAGAAAAAAAACCCACTGTTTATCAGTACCAAGAAAAAACCCAGAAAAATCAGCAAAAAAAAAAAAAAGGAAAAATCTCCATACCAGAAAAACTTCCATCTCATTTCCGTACAAAATATCATCCAGAATCTGTCTGTATTAGAGAATACAAAAAATCAAACCCAAGGAGGCAGTCTAATCACAGATCCTCCCAACAATCACTTCACGACTCAAAGAAATGGGGCAGGCCAGTGGCGAGGGGCACGGAATCCATACGCTTGCCGAAAAAACCTCCGACCCTAGCGACGAAGGGGAAGGAGATAGATGCACGAACTGCAAGAAAGTCGGCCACCATAAGGACCGTTGTTGGTTTCTTCATCTCCATCTTCGACCGAAGTGGTGGAAGGAGAACGACAAAGGTGACCGGTGGACTAACCCTAAGGGGGAGAAGAGCTTCTCTAGTACGGCGCTCCTTCTCGGACCGAACGAAATAGAGAAAGAGGCAAATAGAGAAAGAACCGGATCAGGGGTTAACGGGTTGAGTAAGGTTAAATCTGTGACCTATTCGGAGATAGCGATAATACTCTCCAAACTCAATGGGCTGCTGAATGAGTCAAATACAGGTTCCTCAAAAAACTCTTATTTATTAGCCCCAACAAATGAAATAATTCACGGCCCAAATCAGAATAAATATGTTATACCAAATAAAAGAATTATTATAGACTCGAACAAATGTGAACCAAAAAAATGTACATACTTAGGTAAATTAAATCAAGAATACTCTCAAAATAATTTAAATTGGATTTTAGATTCCGGTGCCACCGACCATATGACCGGAAATAAAAATATTTTGTCCAATTATCAAAAAAGAGAAAGCCAAGAATTCGTATATGTCGCAAATGGTGATAAAATGGAAATTTGTGGGTATGGTACAATCAAACTTTTTTCAAATGAAATTAAACATGTGTTACATGTAAAAGATTGCACCTCAAACCTATTATCTATAGGAAAACTTTCAAAAGAAATAAATTGTGAGATTATATTTTCATCTAGAAATGTATTTTTTCAAGATGTGACGTCCAAGAAAATGATTGGTGAAGGTTTCTATCAAAATGGACTTTATTTTTTGAATAGCAAAAAATTCAATTTCAACTCACAAATACAAGACATGGGAAGTTTATGGCATAAAAGAATTGGACATCCTTCCGATAAAATTTTAAAAAGTATTTTTAATTTTTCAAACCTAGATTGTAGTAATTGTGAAGTATGTATATTTGCAAAGCATACGAGACTTCCTTTTGTAACCTCAAATTCTAAAAGTAGCAAAATATTTGAACTTGTTCATTCCGATGTTTGGGGACCCGCCCCGGTAGACTCTTACAATGGTTTTAAATATTTTGTTACATTTATAGATGATTTTTCACGATTAACATACTTATATGTTTTAAAAAATAAAAGTGAAGTTTTTTCTCACTTTCAAGATTTCTCAAATTTAATTGAAAACCAATACAACACAAAAATTAAAATTCTTAGGACCGATAATGGAACGGAATTTGTAAATCAAAATTTCTCAAATTTTTTGAAACAAAAAGGAATTATACATCAAACCACTTGTGTCTATACCCCACAACAAAACGGAGTTTCCGAAAGAAAAAATCATCATTTACTTGAAATGACAAGATCACTTATATTTCAAAATAATGTTCCAAAAATTTATTGATCGGATGTTGTTCTCACCGCAACTTATTTTATAAATAGGTTGCCAAGTGTTGTTCTAAACAAAAAAAGTCCACTAGAAATCATTTACCAAAGAAAAATATTTTTTAATCATTTACGAGTATTTGGATGTACATGTTATGTATATCAAAATAAACGAGATAAATTAGATCATACTTCTATTAAAACTATTTTTTTAGGATATTCATCTCAAAAAAAGAGTTATAAATGTTATGATCCTATAAATAAAAAATTATATATTTCTAGAGATGTAACATTTTTTGAAAATGAGCCATATTTTAAAGAAAATAAAAATAAGCTTGACAATCATATACCTACAAATGATTTTGTCATGCCTATGACCACTAATCAAATTGTGGAGTCAAGAGTTGTAGGAAATGAAGAAGAAGAAAATGAAGACGAAGATGACAACATTTCTCAAAGTGGAGCCGAGGAAGAAGAAAATGAAAATATTGAAGAAGAAGTTCCGCTAAGGAGATCAATTCGCCCTACTAAACCATCAACAAGGTTACGAGATTTCGTAACCTATGAGGTTCAATATCCCATTCAAAATTATATTTCATATAACAATATTTCAAAACATCACCATGCATTTCTTAGTTCAATTTCCAAAGAGGAAGAACCAAGAAATTTTGAAGAAGCCATAAGCCAACCGGTATGGTGTAAGGCAATGAAAGAAGAACTTCAAGCCTTAGAAAAAAATAACACATGGACCATTGAAACATTACCAAAAAATAAAAAACCCGTAGGATGCAAATGGGTTTATAAAATAAAATATCAAAGCGATGGATCCATAGAAAGGTATAAGGCCCGGTTAGTTGCCAAAGGGTATACCCAAACTTACGGTATTGATTACCAAGAGACATTTGCTTCGGTAGCAAAAATGAATACCGTAAGAATACTACTTTCGATAGCCGTAAACAATGGTTGGAATTTATATGAAATAGATGTGAAAAATGCATTTTTTAAGAAACACTTGAGGAAGAGGTTTATATGATTCTACCACCGGGTCATGTAAAAATAAAAAATACTAACCTTGTTTGTAGGTTAAAAAAATCAATTTATGGACTTAAACAATCACCAAGGGCATGGTATGGAAAACTCTCTCAATATTTAATTTCTTGTGGTTTTAAAGTAAGCCAATCCGATACATCACTATTTTCAAAACATGAAAATAATGATACAACCATTGTTCTTGTCTATGTTGATGACATAATCATAACCGGAAACAATTATGAAAAAATTGACATTGTGAAAAAACACTTAAAAGAAAATTTTGAAATAAAAGACCTTGGTAAACTTAAATATTTTTTAGGAATAGAAATAGCTCATTCAACCAAAGGACTATTTATTTCACAAAGAAAATATACCATTGACCTTTTAAAAGAAACGGAAAAATTAGGGTCCAAACCGGCCTCAACACCTATAGATAGCAATTGTAAACTAAATGCCGAAGATGGAGAACCGTTGAAAAATATCAACATATCAACGACTTGTAGGTAAACTAATTTACTTAACGGTAACTAGGCCGGATATATCATTTGCAGTAAGCCAAATTAGTAAATTTATGCATTCACCAAGAAAACCGTATTTGGACGCAATTGAATTTTTTTTGAGATATTTAAAAAAATTACCCGGAAAGGGTATATGGATGAAAAATAATAAATATAATGAAGTGTGTGGCTATTCCGATGCAGACTGGGCCGGGAGCTTCGATAGAAAATCAACAACCGGCTATTGCACGTTTGTAGGCGGAAACTTAGTCACATGGAAAAGCAAGAAGCAAAATGTCGTGGCACGATCAAGTGCGGAAGCGGAATATCGTGCCATGGCATCCACCGCAAGTGAGCTCACATGGATCAAACAATTACTCGAAGAATTGAACTTCAAAATTGATAAACCAATGAAGATGTTTTGCGACAACAATGCGGCAAGACATATCGCTTCGAATGCGGTGTTTCATGAAAGAACAAAGCATATCGAAGTTGATTGCCACTTCATAAGAGAAAAAGTTCAAGCAAAAGAAATCGAAACTCCTTATGTGAAGAGTCAAGATCAATTAGCCGATATTTTCACAAAGGGTCTCATTCCGAAGGCGTTTGAAGAAATAACAAGCAAGCTAGGATTAATCGATATCTATAATCCTAGCTTGAGGGGGAGTGTTGAGAATAACAATAATTAGAGGTCTAAAATAGAGAAAGGGTAAATTTGTAATTTAGGAAAAATAAGAAGTTACCGTTGGAATTAACGGTACAATAAGCTTAGACCTTTATATATATCCAATAGCCACTGATTGTAAAATATACACAAAAATATCAATATTCAATATCAGATTCTCATAAATTTTACAATTTCCTACCTAGGCTTCCAATCTTTTACTATTTGTTTTCTTACTTCATTCGTAGCCTGACAATGCACTTTGAGTTCTCATCATTAAAGAAGCCAAACGTACCTCTGGATGTCGAGATACCCAGTAGATATCTCCATCAAAATCACTGTTAGCCATTTCATCAGCCAGTGATCTGGGTCCCACAGTTGGAAAGAAAATGGCATATTTAGAGTCTCCCACAACTCTTTCCAGACCTTTTACAAAGGTAGCTTGAAGTAGGTGTATGTCGCCAGGATGTAGCCCAGGGTGCTTGTACACTAATATATTCCCAGATAACTGCCCCTTGTCCCTGCATATTTCAGATGTTGCTTAATCTTTAATAGTGTTCTATATTGAATGGAATAAGCATTGTACTAAGGGTTTGTGGTTTATGGTTAAGGGCAAACCAGCCAACTTCTTTTTTCTGAATGTCCGATATTCTCAACTTAAGTTATCGAGATACCTTCCAAATGTACACAAATTAGGGTACACAAGTGTGGGTATTTTTTCCAAATCAGGAACAGAAGGTACATACAGTATTATGCAAACTTGGTTGGCGCGGAGTTCCTCAGTGGGGTCTGTGGTCCCCATGAGATAGTAAGAGTCACTGATTGGAATTTTTCCTGCCTGGAGACCTTTTCTTTCTTCCCCCATCATGAAGCCTAGTCGGTACTGTAAAAAAGGCTCGTCAAGAGGCATCCCTGACATGATCATCCTCGCTATCAGATGGTCATTGTCTATGCCCTCATTGTTCAATGCAACTGCCATTTGTTTAACAAATGGTTACGAAACAGATTCACCAAGTAAAATAGTGC